>BPLQ01003956.1:600000-878770 GCA_021605075.1 Caerostris darwini | reverse complement strand
CATGCTATCAAATATTTAAATTTTTTATCAATTTAAAAAATAAATAATCTATTTTGCTTTAACTTAATCACTATCTCCATAAAGTTATTTATCCACTTTAGATTTTTTTTAACTTAATAATACCTTAAAATATTACGTCAATCGTTATTTTTTAAATAAATACGGTACGTGCATATTGATGAAACTGAGCATTTTCCATACTTGGCACGTATGAGGTTTAATAACCACTATTAAACAAATTGACATCTGAAATTTATACTCCAATAACCTTCAGAAAATTAGAATGTGATGAACTTTCGCAATATTTTTATAATGGATTCCGACACAATTTTCGCTTTCGTATTGACGAAAACTTCTTGATGATGTACGTCTCTGTAGCATAATCCTTTCATTTTCCAAAAGATTTCCTCGATTATTTTTCCATAAATTTCGAATGCAAAAAGGTAGGTTGTTGGGGGATACTCATCCCGTATTCGTCCTGCAAACCTAATCTAATGATATTTTGAGCGTTGTGGCTTGATAGGTTTGCACTTGCAGATTCCCCCAGAAAAAACACGATTTTCATTTTGCCACCAATTTTTCGGAAAGTGGGAACAGTTGCATTGAAAAGACATAACTTAAAATGGAGGGTGAAAAAAATTGTGATCCTTTTCTTAAAAACGTTCTTTGTTCGAAATAATGCTTTATGCAACATTCTTCGTAATTTCATTTCAAGTCGACCTAACCATTAGTAGTAAACAAGGCGTGATGTATTTTCATAAAGCTCATTGGAAGAGAGGTTAAGTTTCATTTACAACAACATTCCTTGGCATTTTGATTCCAGTTCTTCTGGCATTTATATTCATAGAAAAAAAGCAAAAAAAAAAAAAAAAAAACCCTCTAACGGAAACTTTAAGACCTTTTTTGTCCTCATAGCCAATCACGATGGTGTTCGAAAGACGAACGTAACTGGCTCTAGTGCGACCGTACGTGAGTCGAATATCTAACACAGGGAATGGGGGTGGGGAAGGCTTTTGTTGGTGGTAAGGTGCCGGCAATTACTCGCTTTATTCCACAAATAAGCTTTACTCAAATAAGGTTCATTTTTTTGCAACGTTTCTCTAGAAAAGATATATCTTTTTTATTTATTTATTTATTTTATTTTTATTTTCCAGGGTGGTGTTTTGTCAAAAAGCGGATGTGACGAACGATTTTTTTTTTTTTTTACCCTTCTTCCTGTCCTCATAGAAAACTCGCCTCACGCTGCTAACAAGCGCCAGTCAGGAAAAATGTCATCATATTCAAAACTCTCTGAGAAATGCTTCTGGCAAAAGACATGGTTCTTCTTGAGAAAGAGCTTGCCAGTGTCACTCCCCGAAAACTCTCCTATTCGAAAATGAAATAATATTTATGCTACTGAATATATTGCAAGATGAGGCCACGATATTTTTCGCATTTCTCTTCTCTCCTCTATCTAGCTCTAAGCTCTTGACGTTTGGTAAATCATGAATTCCTCGAATCGAGTTGAGGCCAAGAATCCTGTTGACAAGGAAGGTTGTTGAAGATCATTTCGAAATCCGATGATTATGTTTTCATGGGCTGTACCAGAAATATATTTCAGGGGGCGTAGAATATTTGATGTATTTGTCAATACGGATTTGGAATTTCACTTTGTGTTCGAGGAAATATAGTACGTTTTATAAATGCTTATTTCTAAGAAGTCCTGATTCTGCACAGATCTCTATTGTCGAATATATGACTATTATAATTTAATAATTTAAACAAAAGTGAACTTTTGAAGTTTGTAACATTTCTAAATATTGTACATATTAGATTTAATAATTACAATAAAACAAATGACATCTGCAATTTCTACTACAATAAACTTCAAAAGCATTAGCAGATAATGGACTTTCAAAATAGTTTAATAACGGAATCTGATACAATGCCATTATATGCAGTAATACAAAGTTTATTGTATATCTGTGTTATTATATATCGTATTACAAAGTATATTGTATACCAATGTTATTACATACAGTATTACAAATTATATCGTGGACCAGTGTTATTATATACTGTAGTACAGAGTATATTATATACCAGTGTTATTATATACTGACATAATATATTGTGTACATGTTATTTTACTCTATATTAATTTTTTTATTATATTATACTATTTTACACTATATTTATATTGTTTGGCATTGTTAGAGTTCTCATAGTGTTGTATACCAATGATATGGAACTAATGTACACAGTATATAAATATTAAATTCACGGAATTATAAGCAAAATGGTTTGATGTTAAATTTAAACAAATATTTACAATATCACAACCAGCTTTATAATTGTTTTAATATTATAAATAGTTTTATGAATTCTTTTTTACCAGATATGAAGTCAATTAAATAATATTTTTCAGTTATTATCAACGATATAATTATGATTAATATAACAAACTTGTACGAGAAACATAAATTTTATTTCAATATTTAATAAATAATACGATAAACATTTAAAGTTGTTTTAAATAATGAAAATTTGATTTATTTGAGTGTAAATCATAACTTGCAATATTTGTAAATATCTTTTATCACTAACAAGAAAATATAAAGTAATTCAACATTCCTCCTTTGGACATTGAACTTTTTCTTAATTTTCTTAATTAATATAGTAAAAATATCATGTTTTTCAACACTATATATGCTCACAAAAACCTTTTAAGTATCATCCATAAATTATTGAATAAGATACAGGTTTATATCTTAATTTTTAACATATCCTTATTAGGAGTAAAAAGATTTATGTAGCAGTTATTTTTTACAACAAAGATTGTAAGTTTTTTAAAAGTGAATTTTATTTTATCAAAATAGTGTGGTTTCCTATTAAAAGGAAAATAATACTGGAAGATTAAAAGCACTTACTAAAAGTTTATCTTATAAGCAAGATCATGCTATCAAATATTTAACTTTTTTATCCATTTAAAAAATAAATAATTTATTTTGCTTTAACCTAATCACTATCCCCATAAAGTTATTTATTCACTTTAGATTTTTTTTAAATTTAATAATACCGTAAAATATTACGTCAATCGTTATTTTTTAAATAACTACGGTACGTGCATGTTGATGAAGGAGTGCATTTTCCATACTTGGCACGTATGGGGTTTAATAACCACTATTAAACAAATGACATCTGAAATTTATACTCCAATAACTTTCAGAAAATTAGAATGTGATGACCTTTCACAATATTTTTTAATGGATTCCGACACAATTTTCGCTTACGTATTGACGAAATTTTCTTGATAATGTACGTTTCTGTAGCATAATCCTTTCATTTTCCAAAAGATTTCCTCGATTATTTTTCCATAAATTTCGAATGCAAAAAGGTAGGTTGTAGGGGGATACTCATTCCGTATTCATCCTGCAAACCTAATCTAATGATATTTTGAGCGTTGTGGCTTGATAGGTTTGCACTTGCAAATTCCCCCCGCAAAAAACACAATTTTCATTTTGCCACCAATTTTTCGGAAAGTGGGAACAGTTGCATTGAAAAGACATAAGTTAAAATGGAAAAAAATTGTGACCCTTTTCTTAAAAACGTTCTTTGTTCGAAATAATGCTTTTGTGCAACATTCTTCGTAATTTCATTTCAAGTCGACCTAACCATTAGTAGTAAACAAGACGTGATGTGTTTTCATAAAGCCCATTGGAAGAGAGGTTAAGTTTCTTTTACAACAACATTCCTTGGCATTTTGATTCCAGTTCTTCTGGTATTTACATTGGTGGAGAAAAAGCAAAAAAAAAAAAAAAAAAAAAAAAACTCTAACGGAAGCTTTAAGACCTAACGCTTTTCTAATGTTATATTCCCTTCTTACTCCCCCCCCCCCATCATTTTATTTCTATCCCCTTCTTTTTGTCCCCTTAGCCAATCACGATGGTGTTTGAAAGACGAACGTAACTGGCTCTAGTGCGACCGTACGTGAGTCGAAAATCTAACACAGGGAATGGGGGAAGAAGAAGGCTTTTTTGGTTGGTAAGGTGCCGGCAACTAGTCGCTTTATTCCTCGAATAAGCTTTACTCAAATAAGGTTCCTTTTTTTGCAACGTTTTCTCTAGAAAAGAGATATCTTTTTTTTATTTATTTATTTTATTTTTTTCAGGGTTGGTGTTGTGTCAAAAGGCGGATGTGACGAACGATTTTTTTTTTTTTTTTACCCTTCTTCCTGTCCTCATAGAAAACTCGCCTCACGCTGCTAACAAGCGCCAGTCAGGAAAAATGTCATCATATTCAAAACTCTCTGAGAAATGCTTCTGGCAAAAGACATGGTTCTTCTTGAGAAAGAGCTTGCCAGTGTCACTCCCCGAAAACTCTCCTATTCGAAAATGAAATAATATTTATGCTACTGAATATATTGCAAGATGAGGCCACGATATTTTTCGCATTTCTCTTCTCCTCTATCTATCTCTAGGCTCTTGACGTTTTGGTAAATCATGAATTCCTAGAATCGAGTTGAGGCCAAGAATCCTGTTGACAAGGAAGGTTGTTGAAGATCATTTCGAAATCCGATGATTATGTTTTCATGGGCTCTACCGGAAATATATCTTAGGGGGTGTAGAATATTTGATGTATTTGTCAATACGGAGTTGGGTCTTCACTTTGTGTTCGAGGAAATATAGTACATCTTATAAATGCTTATTTCCATGAAGTCCTGGTTCTGCACAGATCTATATTGTAGAATATATAACTATTATAATTTAGTTATTTTAACAAAAGTGAGCTTTGGAAGTTTGCGACATTTCTATATATTATACATATTAGGTTTAATAATTACAACAAAACTAATGGCATCTGAATTTCCACTCCAATGAACTTCAAAATCAATAGCAGATAATGGACTATCAATATAGTTTTATAATGGATTCTGATACAATGCCATTATATGCAATAATACAAAGTTTATTGTATATCTGTGTTATTATATATCGTATTACAAAGTATATTGTATATCAATGCTATTATATACAGTATTACAAATTATATCGTGCACCAGTGTTATTATATGCAGTATTACAGAGTATATTGTATACCAATGTTATTATACACTGACAGAATATATTGTGTACATGTTATTTTACACTATATTGATTTTTATATACACTATATTAATTAATTTTTTTATATTACACTATTTTACACTATATTTATATTGTATGAACATGGTTAGAATGCACATTGTATACCAGTGATATGGAACTAGTGTACACTGTATATATATATTTTAACTTCGCGGAATTATAAGTAAAATAGTTTGATGTTAAACTTAAACATTAAATATTTACAACATCATAACCAGTTTAATAATGGTTTTATTTGTATACATAGTTATATGAATCTTTTTAATTAGATATGAAGTCAGTTAACTAATCGTTTTCAATTATTATTAATGAAATGATTATAAATAATATATCACGTTTGTACGAGAAATATAAATGTTATTTCCCTATTAAATAAAATATTGCAAAAACTTTTTAATTTGTTTTAAATAATAAAAATACTTTGAATGTTACATGATAGTAAAAATCCAAGGGTCCATAAAATATTAGGTTGGGCCAAAGAAATCCATTATTTTTTATATGAACTTCAGGACTTAGCTCTTACCAACTTAACTTATCGGATTGGCCTCGGTTTGGGTCAATTCATCTATGGGACCAACCGTTTTGTTGTATGATGCCCCATTTTCGGTAACTTCGTTGCCTCTCATAAAAGTCCTGGTCTCTTTTGCAAAAAAAAAGCTCTAAATTTCTCGATTTTCTAACAGACAAGTCCAATTTTTACGTCCCATCATTAAAGATTTCCACGGTTATTTGAAAAGATTGATAATGTCTGTTAGCCAATTTACGACTGTTTGCAGACGTCGATGCATTAAAACTTTAAGTGCAGGCGGTCGACCACTGCGCTGTCCATGGTGGGATGTTATGCCTAAATTTTGTCCTGGTGGAATCTTGACACCTGGATCTGGGAATGTTGAATGGTAACGTTTTTGGCATGACCCATGCGTCTAGCTCCAACTCCATTTCGACAGTTCAAAGTTAGCGTAATTCCCATCGTGCTCATCATCTCATAATAAATAATAAGTCCCACCAAATGCATAAAAGAACCTTCACTGCGCATTTATCCTGTTCCACGTTTGATGCTACTGCTCTTTGAAAATTTTTCGCATAGGGTTATCCCATGACCATTTATCATCTCCAGTGTATCCGTTTAAGAAATTATATCTGCATTCCGTTTATTATATTTATTCGCAGATGTATATTGATCCAATGTTTTTACACTGACAGAATATATTCTTTTTGAATCCAGCTTTTACAATAAATGGTTTAAATTTTTATGGTCGATTTTTAGCTCCTTTTTTATATTACACTGTTTTACATGCCGGTATATTTATATTTCTCCGATTTTAGAATCGACATTTTCGACCACCGTGATACCTGGAACTAGTGTACACTTTATATCAAAAATTGGAACTTCACGGAATTATAAGTAAAATTGTTTGATGTTAAACTTAAACATTAAATATTTACAATATCATAACCAGTTTGATAATGGTTTTATTAGTATACGTAGCTATATGAATCTTTTTAATTAGATATCAGTTAACTAATAATTTTCAATTATTATCAATGAAATGATTATAAATAATAGATCACGTTTGTACGAGAAATATAAATGTTATTTCACTATTAAATAAAATATTGCAATAAACTTTTAATTTGTTTTAAATAATAAAAATACTTTGAGTGTTACATGATAGTAAAAATCCAAGTTTACTGATAAAATATAAAACAATTTGTTTCACTCCCGAGGTTTAAAGGTGTTTAGGCGTGTTAGAGATTGAGGTTTAAGGAATAAACACGACATTTTATTACCCGAATCCCATTGGGGCGCTTATTTACAAGGTACCATTCACAGCAGATTTGACAAATTAAACGTTACTTGCTTTTCTGATCATGCGAATGCCATTAGTGCAACGTTAAACTCTGATCTCCGAAACTTGTGAACTATGAAGCCAGGTCGTTAAAGCGAATTCGTCCGCCGACTGAAACCTGGTCCATTATATATTATGTGGCTTTGATAAGTGCCCTTCTCTTGTTAGAGGCACGACTCTTATTATGGCCGCATGCCTCTGCCCCCTAACGAGGGACGTTGAACAGCGATTAGGTGGACACCGGCTGCTACAAGTATTGGACACCTATTGTCGATCTAGAACCAGACAGGGACGTGTAGACTCAATGGAGGAAAGCATTTCAATTTTTAGTGTCTTTTCCTTGATCTTTGGGGCAAGATGTTTAGTAAAATTGTGTAAAAAGAGTTATTTTATCTGTATTTGTTGAAGGTAAAAGGATCTAAGAACGAATAGAAGGCTTTTAGAGGAGAGAAGATTATAAGTCTTTCAAATAATACGGAATGAAAAATTCTATAATTTCGTTTACAATGGTTTAATAGAAACGATTTGATAATGAGGAAAATTTGATTGTCATAGAGTTTAAGTATTTTAATTTTAGTATGATCTCTATATTATATGAATTGAGGTATGGTATAAAAAATATATTCTGTTTGGCTAGTAATTTAAGGTTATTATCCATGTTACCATTGTTTGAAAATATTCGTGAAATTATGAAATAATGAACCTATTTTGACTATCCGCGATAAATTCTCGATTTATCCATCATCGTCATAATGGGTAATTGGGAAATCATAAGGAACACAATGGGTAATCATAAGGATCACAATGGTAAATTTTGTAATCATAAGAATCACAATGGGTAATTGGGTAATCATAAGGATCACAATGGGAAAATGGGTAATCATAAAGATCACAATAGGAATTTGGGTATTCATAAGGATCACAATGAAAAATTAGGTAATCATAAGGTTCAAAATGGGTAAATCATAACTTGTAATATTTGTAAGTAGCTTTTGTTACCAACAATGAAATATAAATTCATTCAACATTGCTCCAATGAATTTTTTGTAAATTTTTTAATTAATATATTAAGAATATCATGTATTTCTCCCTCTTTGTGTTCGCAAAAACTTATTAATCTTCATCCATAAAGTAAGGAATTAGATACAGGTTTATATCATAATTTTTAATTTATCCTTATTAGGAGTAAAAATATTTATGCAGAAGTTACTTTTTACAACACAGATTGTAAGTTTTTTAATCTTAATTTTATTTTATCGAAATAGTTCAGTTTGTTACTAGACAAAAAAAATAATAATAATAGAGAGGATTAAAAGCACTTACTAACAATTTATGCTATATGCGAGTCATGTTATCAAATATTCATCTTTTTTATCAATTTAAAAAATAAATTATCTATTTTGCTTTAACTTAATCACTATCACCATAAAGTTTTTATTCACTTTGGACTTTTTTAAACTTAATAATACCGTAAAATATTACGTCAATCGTTATTTTTTAAATAACCACAGTACGTGCATGTTGATGAAACTGAGCATTTTCCATACTTGGCACGTATGAGGTTTAATAACCACTATTAAACAAATGACATCTGAAATTTATACTCCAATAACCTTCAGAAAATTAGAATGTGATGAACTTTCGCAATATTTTTATAATGGATTCCCACACAATTTTCGCTTACGTATTGACGAAAAACTTCTTGATGATGTAAGTTTCTGTAGCATAATCCTTTCATTTTCCAAAAGATTTCCTCGATTATTTTTCCATAAATTTGGAATGCAAAAAGGTAGGTTGTAGGGGGTACTCATTGCGTATTCATCCTGCAAACCTAATCTAATGATATTTTGAGCGTTGTGGCTTGATAGGTTTGCACTTGCAAATTCCCCCCAAAAAAACACGATTTTCATTTTGCCCCCAATTTTTCGGAAAGTGGGAACAGTTGCATTGAAAAGACATAAGTTAAAAAAATTGTGACCCTTTTCTTAAAAAACGTTCTTTGTTCGAAATAATGCTTTATGCAACATTCTTCTTAATTTCATTTCAAGTCGACCTAACCATTAGTAGTAAACAAGACGTGATGTGTTTTCATAAAGCCCATTGGAAGAGAGGTTAAGTTTCTTTTACAACAACATTCCTTGGCATTTTGATTCCAGTTCTTCTGGTATTTACATTGGTGGAAAAAAGCAAAAAAAAAAAAAAAAAAAAAGTCTAACGGAAGCTTTAAGACCTAACGCTTTTCTAATGTTATATTCCCTTCTTACTCCTTGCCCCCCCCATCATTTTATTTCCATCCCTTCTTTTTGTCCCCTTAGCCAATCACGATGGTGTTTGAAAGACGAACGTAACTGGCTCTAGTGCGACCGTACGTGAGTCGAAAATCTAACATGGAAGGTTTTTTTGGTGGTAAGGTGCCGGCAACTAGTCGCTTTATTCCTCGAATAAGCTTTACTCAAATAAGGTTCCTTTTTTTGCAACGCTTCTCTAGAAAAGATATATCTTTTTTATTTTTTTATTTATTTTATTTTATTTTCCTGGGTGGTGTTGTGTCAAAAGGCGGATGTGACGAACGATTTTTTTTTACACTTCTTCCTGTCCTCATAGAAAACTCGCCTCACGCTGCTAACAAGTGCCAGTCAGGAAAAATGTCATCATATTCAAAACTCTGTGAGAAATGCTTCTGGCAAAAGACATGGTTCTTCTTGAGAAAGAGCATGCCAGTGTCACTCCCCGAAAACTCTCCTATTCGAAAATGAAATAATATTTGTGCTACTGAATATATTGCAAGATGAGTCCACGATATTGACGACTTGACGTTTTGGTAAATCATGAATTCCTAGAATCGAGTTGAGGCCAAGAATCCTGTTGACAAGGAAGGTTGTTGAAGATCATTTCGAAATCCGATGATTATGTTTTCATGGGCTCTACCGGAAATATATCTTAGGGGTGCGTAGAATATTTGATGTATTTGTCAATACGGATTTGGCTCTTCACTTTGTGTTCGAGGAAATATAGTACATTTTATAAATGCTTATTTCCATGAAGTCCTGATTCTGCACAGATCTATAATATAGAATATATAACTATTAAAATTTAATAATTTTAACAAAAGTGAACTTCTGAAGTTTAGGAAATTTCTATATAGTGCAGATATTAGGTTCAATAACTACAATAAAACAAATGGTATCTGCAATGTACTTCAATAAACATAAAAACATTAGCAGATAATGGATTTTCAAAATAGTTTTATAATGGATTCTGATACAATGATACTAAGTTTATTGTATATCTGTGTTATTATATATCGTATTACAAAGTATATTGTATACCAATGTTATTATATACAGTATTACAAATCATATCGTGTGCCAGTGTTATTATATACTGTATTACAAAGTATATTGTTTACCAGTGTTATTATACACTGAAAGAATATATTTTGTACAGGTTATTTTACACTATATTGATTTTTATATACAGTATATTAATTATTTTTCTTATATTACACTCTTTTACACTATATTTATATTGTATGGCATGGTTAGAATGCACATTTTATACCAATGATATGGAACTAGTGTTCACAGTATATATGTTAACTTCTCGGAATTGTAAGTAAAATAGTTTGATGTTAAACTTAAACATTAAATATTTACAATACCATAACCAGTTTGATAATTGTTTTAATAGTATAAATAGCTTTATGAATCTTTTTAATTAGATATGAAGTCAGTTATTTAATCCCTTTCATAAATGTTATTTCAATATTAAATAAAATAGTAGGATAAACTTTTAAACTTGTTTTAAATAATAAAAATTTGATTCACTTAATATGCAACATGATTGTAAATCTCCAAAGTTATAAATTTTATAATCCCTTTACATAGATCAATTTAAAGCATAGATCATCTTACGTAAATAAACCGAATTAGGCCATTTCAGAATTTAATTTTAAAATGTACTAACGGAGAAATAGGTTATAATTGACTTTTTCTTTATTTCATGAGCTGTTTAAGAATAATTTTCAGATTGAACTATTATTTAACTATTTAAAATTATGATTTATTATGGCAAAAAAACAGTATGAACCGCACTCTTGGCGCAGTTTCCAAAATCGCCAAATTACGCATATTTTGGCACTAAAGCTTTCACCGATTTTGGAATATGCATAAAATGAAGCTGTTATGCTTGGTATATTATCGTGAGGAAATCTTTTGACACCAAAAATGTGGATTAATTATTAAATAAAAAAAATTGTAAATTTAAAAGTACGAAAACAGCTGGTAGTATTCATAAAAAAAACTATAAAATGTTTACTTTTATTGGTCGGTCCAACAAATGTTTAATGCTCAATGATGAATTATGAAATTGTGGATTATAGCCTAAGGCTTTCAACTATTTGAAATAGGAATGTTTATATAATTCAATATTTAATCATTTGTTAATATATTTTCTAAGCTGAAATTGGAATTGAAACATAAGATCTCGATTTTATCATAAATTATCTCAATTTAGCAAAAGTAACTTCAATTAAATGAAAACAAATAGAAAATCCGCAAATCGCTTCATCTGATGAAACCAAACTAACAAGTTATTTTAGCAATTATTGATATATCCATTATAAATAACGACATGCCCATTAAAATTCTGAAAGTAATTAGTTCACCGAATAAGGATATTAAAACGGCTATAAATTTAAAGATATTTTCAAGAATCTTTTAAGTTATATTCAAGAATATGGACGTTGAAAATAATTGCATTTCTCCAAAAATCGATAATCAAATAAACGGTGGTCATATTTCTTAGGATTTATAAAATGCAATGGAATTTTAACGATTTTAAATCAAGAAAGTTTAGGAAATCAGTCCTTCGGTTCATTGAAATAGAGTTATTTATCCTTTTTCGCTTCACGCTTGTCAATAGTCAGATATAAAGTTTAATGATAACTAAAGTCATGAGATATATTTTCTGAAATTCATAGATTTTAAATTCGTTTCAGCAATTCATTTGAAATATTATTCCTTCAATAAAACATCAAATTTAATCACATTTATTTCAAATTTATTTACAGTTATTCTACAAAATATGAATGTGTATTAAAATGATGCTTGAATTATTATTTTAATTAATCATAATCCAGTGGTAAATCTGCATAATTAACATTTAGAAAAGCCCAGAATCACATCCGTTGGTGAAATCAATTTAAATCACTGTTTTCAAAAACGAGGAGACAGGATGGCTATTGTGACATCATGTTTAAGGGTTTCGCACGAACAGTCAAACTGTCTGGCGCGAGTGTTTTCTATTGTTTAAGAGGTATTTATTACTAAAAGTCCAACCAGGAAGTACTGTTCGCCCTCTATCATCATATGGCATGCATAAAAGTCCGAAAAATTGTTAATGATTTACACAGTAGCCCAAAAAAATTTTAATGGTGTACATTGAAATCTAAATAATGTTAATGGTATATTTTTTTCGTTCTAATGCAGTTGGCGAACACTTAGACAATTGTCTTTGATGTCTTAAGGCATGCGCTGCACCGACGTTACTCACTTAGCACCCAGGAGGTGCGTATATCTTGATGATAAGCTAAGGACGCAGAGTAACAATACCCCCACAACTCTCAACGATCATGTTAGACCGAGACCTACGGTTTAAAGTGGATTCCGAAACACTACAAACATCCATGTCACCGCCGGGCCTCGAACCCGAAATCTGTGATACCGTTCAGTTGTGGTACCGTTGTGTAATCCATTCAGGCCCAAAAACATTTAACGCACCCAGGTTGACTCGAACCCTCTTGCCAATTACGTCACGGAGTTAGTGGTTAATCGTAATGGTATATAGAAGTCCAAAAAAGTTAATGACTGTTAACGGTATACAGAAGTCCAAAAAAGTTAATGGGGTACATAGAAGTGCAAAAAAAAAAAAAAAAAAAAAAAAAAAAAAAAAAAAAAAAAAAAACCCACTTGTCAAACAAAGATTGAAACTGAAAAAATGAATGATTAAATCACTTTACATATATTTATTATTTATGTACTCGTATAACGATCACTGTTAATACATTGAATAAATAAATATGAATATTAAAATTTTTCTGCATTTATTTTTTTCTAATTTTTTCTGCCCTGTTGAATTTCTACTAATTTAAGATGAATAGAATATAATAACATGAAGAACATTAACCATTTTTTTTTTCATTTTACATTAAAAAAATTCGTTCTTTAAGTGGTTAAAGTATTCATTTATTTTAACTCCATTCGTCATTTTATTTATTACATTCCAATTTAATTAAGAGAAGTGTAACACATAAAAAATACATGACATAAAAAAAAAAAATTACCGTCCGGAATCTTTCAAAAATGTTTTATTTTCATTAGTAAAATAAGAAGATGCTTTTACAAAATACGAAAAGTTCGAGAATATACCACTCAGATCTCTGATCAAAGAATTCACGTCTTATTTTTAATTTGTTTTCTAGCTGCAGACAGCCGGCAGACATAATAAAATTGCATTATAAGAAATATACTTTCAGAATTGTTGATTTAAAATAAAATCATGAATTATGTATAAATTTCTCTTATATTTCTCTTTCGCAAATGGATATGACGGTGTTACTATCACTATTCTGTCAATGATACTTTGAATTTAGTTTCATAAAAACTTCAAAGAAATTTTAATATGTATACATATATTTCTCTCTATAATTAATGCAAAATAAAGAAATATTAGAAACTATTACTTAGTAAACTGAAAAAAAGAATCTTAACTAACTCATAAAATATGTTATTTTTGAAATATACTAGTATATATATTTATTTTTCAATGACTATATGATTTGTAGCATTAAATTACAAATAATTTTCTTTTCTTTCTTTTTTTTTACGGGGGGGGATGATAAATTGTTTTCAAATTTAAAAATCTAAAAAAAAAAAAAAAAAAAAATTATTGAAATAAAAAATGTACAATTATTGAAATTATACATAAGGCAGTGAATATTATTTACTGAAAAGGATATTACATTAACAAAAGAAAAAAATAGTAGGTAGAAAGTTTTTGCAAACTGTTAAGATATGCGTTATCATTCATGTTAATCTAAATGTAATAACTACAGAAAATAATAATTTTCAGATAATATTTATGCAAATTAAAAATAATAAGGCAGTAATGTGATAAATGATAAAACACTAAACATTAAAAAATAAAATAAATTGCATTTTAAATTTTCTAATTATTTTAAATTTTAAAGCAATAAAGATAATAGATTAAAGTGTGTTTGTAGTAAATACACTCATCTATAGCTAAAATTATTATTGAATTTTTTTTATAATTATTAGGAATAGAATTATTACAATTACATATATTAACAAAATAATAACTTATAATTATTTTTAAGGATTGCAAAAAAGGAAAATAAAGAAAACAGAAAGATTTTCTTTACAAGAGGCATGAATTTGACTATCAATAAGAATTGAAAATTCAATCTAGAAGAAAAAAAAATGCCATTGAAAGAAAATTTATTCTTCAAAAAAATGACTGGAAAACAGAAATGCAAACAAAAAGGAAGGGAACAAATTACCAATTTCTTTAAAAATAACATATATCAATGATGGATATTTTAAAAATGATACCCTTTAATATACTGTTTCTTTAAGTAAAGAGCAAATTTCTAAGAAACCAAGGAGTTTTATTCCGCAACAAATTTACAGTAAGTGCAATAAATCCATTTATATCTTCATTTTGTTAAAAATATATACAAGATAAATAAATAAATATAATTCACTTAATGTATGCCCAGAAAAAATGTCAATGATTTATTTATGTGTTCCTATTCCACGTGTAATTCGTAGTACTGTAGATAGCGAAATATTTTATTTAAAAAAAATTATGAGCTTATACTTTTATCAAAATAAGGAAGAAATTAGGAAGAGGTGCATTTTATTAGGAAGAACTTTTGTAGGTGCATATTGTTTTTGAAGAATTATAATAAAAGGAAAAGAATGTTGAAATTCGAAGAAAACGAAAGGATGTTAAATATTTAAAAGCTATCTAATAATATTGATGAAAATATCAAAAATGATTTAACAAAAAATAATTTCTTGCTATATGTTTAGCATGTTGGTTTCGTAAATAAAGAATAATGTTCAAAGGATATTCTATAAATTTGTAATGCACTTATTTAATGGTAAGCTAAGTAAACCTATGTACAATTGCATTTCAATATAAAACTTAATTTAAAATATAAAAAGTCCTAATAAGGTACAGAAATCTATACATATATAACCTCTGTAAATCATGAGAGTAAAAAAAAATTAATGAAGCTTTAATTTAATATTATCATTTTAAAATGCATTATTACAAAAAATACATAATAACAAACTTATATAATAATACATAATAACACGATTTACAGGATATTAATTTTAAATAATCTCATCAATTTCCAAAAAAATTTAATTAAACTATCAATAAACTTAAATTAAAATATCAATTAAAATAAAATTAAACTATCTATAAAAATAGGTTAATAAAATAAAAATATTATTTGTATAGTAATTTTTATTAGCATAATGATAGAGAATTTTTTTAAAAAAATTGGAAATTATTAGAATATTATTAATTAAAATAAACATGCCATTGCTAAAATGTATATTGCTAAATGTATACATCTAAACCTAAAGCCATACACCTTTTATGAATAACATTAATCCTTTTATTTTCACAATATCTGAAATGCAAATGAATAGATTGTTTTAAATACAGTGGAAAGATGCTGTAGACAAAACACGACATGAATGCGAGACACAACAAAGCATGAGCAGAAAGAAAAGCTATAACAAGATTTTATAACATTGAGTTATTTACACATTTTGAATGATGTTTTTTTCCACATTATTTGATTTAGCATGCCATTCGTATTATTATAAAAATAAAAATATTTATTTTTGAATAATAATTCTTAAATAATAAATTGTATATACACAATAAGAAATATTACAAATACATCATTATTTTACTCAAGAAAAGTTTAAAAAATAATACTGTTGTAACTACTCGCAGAATATTTGAGGGTTTGTTGAAAAATACGTAACTGATTGCTATACAAAGATGAGTGGCAATTCCAAAAAAATGGAGCACAAATACGTATGTGAGACACATTTTCCAACAATGATTTATGTTGTTTTTTACTATACAATCAAGAATGATGTAAATTCCTCTGACCAATGATTAAATATCAATTTCCGCTTCTCCATATCTATTAAATTTTAAATGTACTTTCTTTCCATAATTAAATATTTGCATTCCTAGAATATTTGCATTTCAAAAATATCGTACCGTAATACCGTATAGGACTCATTTTCAAAAATACCGTATAAATAATGGACACCGTATGAAAAAACTGTTTTTCATGATCCACTATAAATCAGTGACTTCTGAGGAAACTATATACAGTGGCAGCATACGCTGAATAGCTGAAAAGCCATAGCGAGCGGTTTTCGTCATGCAAAAACTATCAACAATGTATAATTTAATCCACATAAATAAATCAGCGTTGAACAGTTTTTAAACGAATACACTTATCACAATCACGAACCTGTGATAACCAGCGGTATAATCGCTCGCCCATCAGGCCTCTTTTATTATTTTAGTCACAATAAATTACAAATTAAATACTTAAGATAGCATGCGGAAATACATATTGCTTATTCAACTAAAATTAATTTTTTGCAGGCATATAATTAATTTTAATTAAAATTAATTAAATTTCTGAATATTTTAATTATAAGTTAAAAACACCGTACAATTCATATATTTCCAATTTAGAATAAAATTAATAAAATATTTAAATAAATAAATAAAACATATATATATATATATATATATAATATAATATATAAATAATAATAAAAAAATAAAAAATATAAATATATATATAAATAAATATAATATACAAATAAAAATAAAAAATAAAAAATATAAACATAAATATAAATAAATATAATATATAAATAAATATAATATATAAATAAAAAAAATATAAATAATAAATATAAAATATAAAATAAATAAAAATAAAAAAAAAATATAAATAATAAATATAAAATAAATAAATTTAGCAAAATAAATAGGAAACTGTCTCTCCCTCAACTTTTGTCCTTACAAAGGTTACGGGGGAAACAGTTTCTTATTTATTTTGTTTTTTAAGTGTGGAGGGTGGATGCGAAGCTAAAAAGTTTGTGAAAACTAAAAAAAAAAAAATAAATGATCTCTTTTTAAACGCTGGTGACTTTTCTGAGATTCAAAGTGAGAGCGATTAGTTGCCAAAAGTTGCAAACCTCTGCTGATAATGGTGCTCGTAGCAGGAATGTGATCCGAAACGTCCAAGAGGTTGAGGAGGGAAAGATACTGACTGCAACAAGAGCAGAGAAAAATAAAAGAAAAGAAAAGAAAAAGAAAAAGAAAAAAAAGATCGATTAGAAAGCGGGACTTTTCCCTTTTCATCGAGGTGGCGAGTCGTGACGTCACAAAGGGTAAGTCACGTGACAAAAAGGGGTGAGAGATTGGGCAGGTGGTGTCAGTTTCTATGAGGTCTCGTGTCATCAGGTCATTGAAAGCAGCTACACTTGTTCAACTGCGCGGGCGAGTTTTATTTGATTTTGTTATATATATTTTTTTTACTTCTTTTCATCTTTTTCATTCAGTTGTTTTTATTCCGTTTTCGCAATTAATTTCCCCCCTCCTATTTGACTGCTGACGCCATATTAAAAAATATTTTTTTTTTTGAATGGACCATAATTTTAATGCTTCAGAACCACCAATTAAATCAGTGCTGCTGTGTCCGCTTGTGATGTCATTATGTTACGATGGCGATAAATCAGTACAGGTTTTTTTTTTACAATTTTTTTATAATTAAAAAGTGTTTGTTCATGGGTGTTTAGGGACATATTCTATACTATTTTTTTTCTTCTTTCTTTCCTTTTTATTTATTTTTCATTTTTTTCAATGAGGTTGCCATCCAACAAATTTGTTTGCCACATAGTACTACTGTTTTAATTGGATGTCAGTCCATTGAAGAAGACTTTTTTATATATACCACATAATTATAAGCCAGTATACAGAACATTTTTAGTTCATTTATAGAAAAGAGAGTGATACTTTCTTCTCGTTAGCTGTGTTTATAAATTTCTCAATAAACAAATGCCAAATTTCTTTGGTTAAATATCGAATATTAAGAATGGTAAATGAAAGAATCACCATATAATATTTAATAACAAATCAATTAAAATGAAGAAAACTGCTATTTCAGAATTGTATATATTGAATAGACGTCATTTTATTAATAATCATGCTATTTTCAGTACCTTTATATGTATTATGTGATATAATTTATTTTGTTCCAAAACACACACAGAACTATATATAAATATGTATATAATTCAAAAGATTCAACGGCAAAAACTATATTGGCAAATCGGAAAACAATGCAAAAATTTCTAAAAAATATACAATGCAGGATGGGAAAAGATGTTGTACAGGAAATGTGTGAAACTCCCAAAAATTATTAAGCCCGAAAAAAATCATTATAACAAATATATATATATATATATATATATATAATGAGAGAGAGAGAAAGATAAATAAATAGACAAAAATTGATAGATAAATATATAAATTTATATAATTATACGCATAATTTTTCCCAGAGGTATACCATGCTCTGTTATATAATTATGTTTCCATTAATGTAAATAATTATGAATATACTTCTTATTATACATTTACTAGTACGTATTTCTGAAATTAACTCATTGAAAAGGTGCTGTTTTTTTTGCAAATATTTTTCGAAAACTTCATTAATATACTAAATACGACAAGAAACATAATGAATGACTCACATTTAAAAAATTTATAATATTTAATAAATAGCCGTTACTAGCAATTCTTAAAAATTTTTTAACATAAAATTAGATTTACATTTTCAATTACAATTAAATAGAAATATTAGTGATAAATAGTCAAGCAATATTCTCCCTTTTCTGAACCAATAGTTATGGAACAACATTCATTGGATTTCTGGATATTACGAATTTCCGATAAAAGTTTGAGAAAATTTCGCTTGTGGAATAAATTTAATAACTCACAAATAATAATTATTTCGATTATATATATATATATATATATATATATATATATATATACAAAATTTCTATATTCATCTATTTATCTCTCACTCTCACTCTCCAATTGAAAGAATAATAATTCTTTCGATTGGTTTAAATACATCTTTGTAAGCAATTGAATTGCTTAAATTAGCAACAGAATACATTTTTGTCAGACACATGGTTATTATGCAAATCATATTGTATAACTGTGTCACGATATTTAGAAAAAATATTACTATAATAGTAATAGTAATAATATAATGTTTTATTACTTAATGTTATTTAAATCAATATATATATATATATATATCTGTATATAATAAATTAAAAAATAAAATATATAACGTTTGTGTAATAAGGATTGTTTTAATGTTGTTTGTTTTACCCTGAATACATTAAAAACCATTGTTTTCTCTAAAAGAAATAATAAATTGAAGTTCTCCAAGAATAGAATCAAAACATAGTTTTTTCCCCCCTCAATAAGAAAGGGTTTCACAATACGGTTGAATTGTTTTAATCCCGTGATTCAAAATCTATGAGATAAAATCTAATAGATATATTAAAATAAGTGTACGATATAATTTTTAAAGATAAAATTAAATCACCCACAGAAATGTATATAAAAAACAACAACAGGGAAGACTATTTATATAATCAGAAGTGTAACCATGCTTCCTCCTACATACTGGCAAAAGCGTCCCCTGTGGCGTTCAGGATGAACGATCAGTTGGCCTAGAGATTATCACCCGGAGAGGAAGTATATGTTGCGCATTCTGCGTGTAGCTGAGTATCGGAGTTTCGGCTTAGAAGTGGAATCCTTCCATGAATCTATAATTATCTATTTTGTGCTATATATGGTATGCCTATAATCGTACGTGTGTAAATAAACCTGTGAGTTATCTGTGTCACAAGTACCTTAGCCCAATCACACTCAGTTACAGTCTGGTTGTCCAACCTGCACATTACACAAGCTAATTATCATGAGCATTAAAATGAAAATTGTTTATTTAGAAATGAATATCAGATTATAAATATAAAAATATTTACAGTTCTTTATATATATATATATATATATATATATATATATATTACAAAAAGTCTGAGATGAAAAAATCTTTCAAACTCAAGAAAAAACGTCCAGTTTAAAGAATCAAGAAAAATAATGCGATTCATATAAGCTAAATAAAATTATAGATTCTATATTGTTCAATAATAAAAATAGAGTTATCTCTAATATCCAATATTTAAAATCTATCCATTTGTTAATAGAGTTACCTGATAGAATTATATCTTATTAAGGTAGATGCAAGAAACTTCAGTTAGTGAGTTAACATACTATAAAATCTTCCACTTTTATGTCATACAGAAATTATAAAACAAAATTGTTTATTTTCTTTAAAAAAATTAATCTTTTATTAACAATAAAATTGGGCAATTACAAACATTAATGATACGCATCATCAGAGATAAGGAGGTAATAAACTCATTTTAAGATTTAAAACATCATGCATTTCGACAAAAATTATGTACCTTGTTAGTCAAATTTAAAACGTTAATGAATTCCGAGCAATTTCTTCTTATTAAATTTATTAGAAAGTTTTGGACGTCTTGTTAGCAAATAAAATCGCTTTCCTTTTTTTTTTTCCGCAAGCATTTAAAGTGAAATAAAAAAGGAACAAAAATAAGTTACCCCGTTTTCCAAATGAGTCGTAAATTCTTTCCCCCCGGGCCATAAATTACACACCCCTCAACATAAAAACATATAAGGGACAAGGGATATATCATTTTTAATGACGTAAGAATGATGCGCATAAAGATTTATTTCGGACATCTCCCATAGTCATTTACTTTTAGATGAGATTCATTCTTTTAATATTTGATTACGTGGTACTCTTGTTAAAGCTAGAAAACACCATTTGTTATTGATGGCTTATGTATTTAAATGTTTGTCTGAAATCTTTATGTCCGAGTAGAATGATTTTTTTTATTTGATCTGCGTTTTGTTTAAATGGAGAAAGGTTTTGTATTAATTATTGACAATGCACAGTATGTTGCAATTAATTAATTGATTAATATATTTTTACTAATATTTTGCTTTTAGTACTTTATCTTTCTTATTTATACATCTTGACTGGTTTGGTTTGCCGCTCTACGGTCATTTTTTTACTTACTTTAGGCTAATTAGACCTGGTCTTACAATGTTCGTAGTATTATTGATTAAATTTTTTTTTTTATAAATATAGATTTTTTATTTTTGTGTTGTTTATTGATAATGTATAGTATGTTGCAATTAATCAATTGATTAGTACATTTTTACAAATATTTTGTATATATCATTATTAATGACTTAAGAATAATGCGCATAAAGATTTATTTCGGACATCTCCCATAGTCATTTACTTTTAGATGAGATTCATTCTTTTAATATTTGATTACGTGGTACTCTTGTTAAAGTTAGGAAACACCGTTTGTTATTTATGGCTTATGTATTTAAATGTTTGTCTGAAATCTTAATGTCCGAGTAGAAGGATTTTTTTTATTTGATCTGCGTTTTGTTGAAATGGTGTAAGGTTTTGTATTGATTATTTATAATATATAGTATGCTGTAATTGATCAATTGATTAGTGCATTTTTACAAATATTTTGTATGTATTATTTTTGATGATGTAAGAATGATGCGCATAAAGATTTATTTCAGACATCTCCCATACTCATTTACTTTTAGATGAGATTCATTCTTTTAATATTTGATTACGCTGTAATCTTGTTAAAGCTAAAAACACCGCTTGTTATTTATGGCTTATGTATTTAAATATTTGTTTCAACTCTTAATGATCGAATAGAATGATTTTTTTTATTTGATGTGTGTTTTGTTGAAGTGGAGAGTATTTAGGTTTTGTATTGATTATTGATAATGTACGGTATGTTGCAATTAATCAATTGATTAGTACATTTTTACAAATATTTTGTATATATCATTTTTAATGACGTAAGAATAATGCGCATAAAGATTTATTTCGGACATCTCCCATAGTCATTTACTTTTAGATGAGATTCATTCTTTTAATATTTGATTACGCTGTAATCTTGTTAAAGCTAGAAAACAACGTTTGTTATTTATGGCTTTTGTATTTAAATATTTGTTTGAACTCTTAATGTCCGAATAGAATGATTTTTTTTTATTTGATGTGTGTTTTGTTGAAATGGTGTAAGGTTTCGTATTGATTATTGATAATGTACAGTATGTTGCAATTAATCAATTGATTAGTGCATTTTTATAAATATTTTGCTTTTAAAATTTTATCTATGCTATTTATAGATCTTGATTGGTTGGTTTGTTACTCGACTATCACTTTTTTGCACACTTTAGGTTAATTAGACCGGGACCTACAGTTTAAGGTCGATTAGAAACAACTAACAAACAACCGTGACACCGCCGGGACTAGAACCTGAAACCTGTGTTATCAAAGACCACCGTTGTAGCCAATTGCCTATCAGACCGCTACAGATCTCGAGATCATTCATCACCAATAAAATTGATTTCGTAGCATATTCAGCATTATCCAATCATCAGAATAAATCCACATAAGGAAAAGGGTGCAGAAGGGATGAATGTCGTCCTGAAACTCTCCTTGACTATAACTAATAATTTAAAATTTAATATATTGAATGTATAAATTATTTTATTTTTTTAAAACATTGCTGAAGGTCCAGTGACTAGCGCTCTGACCCTCGGTGCCACAGATTTAGGATTCATTGGTATATTACCACATTAAGTAAAATCTTCATTATCTTAGGATGTCTTTCTTCATTATCCTCTTAATAGCAATTTTAATTTAACATTAAGATAATTGTCATCAAAAAAGTACATTAAAATTACAACTTAAAAACTTAAAAAAAATTGTTAATTTAAAGATAAAATTTGTACACACACATATAGGGCCGGATTTTCCTATAGGCTAATTAGGCTTCAGCCAAGGGTCTCAAGATCAAGAGGGGCCTACATTCAAATTCTTAGAAAAATTAGAATTACACTATTCTAAAAACAGTAAACACTAAAACACTGAATCGAAAATAAGGAGAAATTATGAAATAAATTTATCTGAATTGAATTTGCTTTAATCTTCAATGTATTGAATATATTTAATTGATATAAAATAAGATAATTTTTATTGCATATTTTATTTCCGTATTCGAAGATTTTTATTATTTGTATTTTGTTTCTTTGTAAATGTTGTGTGTTATGTTTGATTAGTTATAGTTACAAATACTATATAGGGTGCTGAGAATAAATGTCCAAATAAGTGTTCTCGACTTTCTTTTTATTTATTATGCGTGCCACATTTCTTTTATAAAGATTAGTACCAATCACAACATGTTTCCAACAACAAGTAATGTATTGATATAATGTTAAAGTATGTATACAGTAATGATGTATTTTATTATCTCTCATGTAATTTACAAACTTAAAAATGGAAAGTAAATGGGCCTCATAAGTGGAATAGTCTAGAGTCTCTTTTCATCTAAATCCGGCTCTACACACACACACACACAAATATATATATATATAACTTTTTTAACCAGTAAACATGCAACTTATATATATTCCTCCACCTTCCTGGCTTGCAGAAATATGTAGATTATTGATGTAAATTACTATTTTATGATAAGCCTTTTTTTTTTGGAAATAGTCAAACTTGACCACTTATTTTCTAGACTATACATGTACAGCTTAAACCCTAAATCACCACATAAATAATAGTGATCGTTAAAAGCCATCCCCAGTAGCTGAAAACCCTATTCTAGATAATGAAGTAAGTCGTTTTATTTGAGGCCATCGCGGCTCCACTAACCAAACGGAGTGAAATAAATCAACAACTGTCACAACTTGTCACCCCTGTCGCTCCCGTCCTAACCCCTTTTGACAGTTCCCAACAGACGATGGGACAGAATACGAATTAACTGCTGCAAACTCACTGCAGAAACCCTGACATTAACCAGAAGACCATTAATGGCATTTTGTCTGTTTATGGTTATGAGATGGCTTTCTTCAAACTGCCCCTAATGATGCGTTTGGTTTCGAACAACAATATCCGCCGTTGTTGAAATGCATTCTTTTTGGTAAATGGCACTTCAAAACTGTTAGTTTGAGGAGTTACAGTTGGGAATACAAAGTGTTTTTTTTTATAGGGTTTGAACATTTCAGTTTGTTGAATGGAGCATTCGATATGGGTTATTGAGTAGAATTTTATGCATAGCTACAGAATTTTAATAATATCAAGATATATATAACAATACCAATAATGTTTTCGTAGAGAAAAGCTAAAATGCATGAATTTGAATAAAATATTTCGGTGTTATTGTGTTTAATCCTCAGTGTTATACCATGAGTAGTCTACTCATGGATAGGAAGGTAAAGGAGCAGGAAATCACTTTTAGTCAAATACTTTTTTCTTCATTTTGATTTTATTATAAATTCACAGTATTATTAATAGTTTCAAAAATGTGTAGTTGTGACTATTGTTCAGTGTCCGAGAGCTTTAGTTGGAAACCCCACGAATAGTCTATTCCCGCATAGTGGGATGGGATGGTAAATGATAATGATAAATGGTATTCTTTTAGCAAATGTCATTTCAAAACTGTTAGTTTCAGGAGTTACAGTTGGGAATACAAAGTAGTTTTCTAGTAGTTTTCATGGGATTTGAATATTTCAGTTTGTTGAATGAAGCTTTCAATATGGGTTATTGAGTATAATTTTATGTATAGCTGTAGAATTTTAACAAGATCAAGATATGCATAACGAAACAAACAATATTTTCATAGAGAAAAGTTTGAATACACGAATTTAAATAAAGCATTTCGGTATTGTTGTGTTTAATCCTCAGTGTCCTGCAGTACGGGACGGATATTCCATGAACAGTCTAATGGATAGGAAGGTAAAGGGGTATGTTTTTCTTGGCAATAACTTTTAGGACAAACACATTTTCCTTCTTATTGATTTTAATATAAATTCACAGTTTTGTGAATAGTTTAAAAAATGTATTATTGTGACTAATCCTCAGTGTCCGACAGCTTGGGCGGGAAACCCCATCGGTAGTCTATACGCGCACGGAGGGAATGGGCAGCTTCTGTTGTGATGGAGTACTTGTAGGTAGAAATTTGACTTGGCTTCGTGTCACTAAAGAAGGGGCGCAGCGCCTTCCTTGAGGAGCTTTAGGGGAATTACGCAGCATTTGCGCATCGTATGGAAGAAAACCCGAAAATCTCCCACCACGTAGTACAACTAGCGAGCCAAGATGCTGAACATCATCAAACACCATCTGTAACAAAGTCCCCAGTGGATTGAACCTCAGTCCTAATGCTCACCAATAGACATGCGTTGCAAATGAGCCACGAATTGGGCTTCACATAAGTTGATTTGTAATATCACCCGGAAAAAAAAGGTATTGCCAACTTTGATTGGGTTGACCATCAGGCTGCGTAAGTCAGAGAGCAGAAGGAATATTCGTTAAAGCAATTAAAGTGTATTGAAAGAATAATCGGAAGAAGAGTAACAGCTTGTAAATAATTAGGACAGTAGAAACAGATGCTGCAAAATTATGAACATTGGAAATATAATCAAAGATATCGAACCAAACTATGCTTTGTAGGAACTAACAGATCTCCTTTTTTTCTATGTGATTTGCATTGGATGCACCATACGTGGGCCCTCACGAACAGATTGAACAATCATACATGAAATATTCAATTTGTCTGTCACGCATTTCACGTTTACTTTGTTGCAGCGAAGGGAAACAAAAACTAGACGGATCCTCTTTCTTCTTAAGCGGATCACTTCCGTGGAGGATTTACACGTTCCCCCCACAACCCTTGAAACAATCACAGCAGAAGCCCTTCATTGTGATTCTGGCCTTGGCTTGTGTCACACATTGCACTTAATAGTTCACGCCGTTCCTTCCAAACTCAGATCTTTTCCCGTCCTGAATACACAGAAACAGTTTTATCGGCGGGGTTTTCGGTAAAGTTTGTAAAATAAATCCGATTCCCGTGATCTGCAGTAAGTGCAATCCTATAAGAGTTGGGATGAAAAATATCGTTGTGTTTTCTTTTTCTTTTTTTGTTTTGATTTATTTTGTTTTCGCGCCCCTAACGTTGTTCTTTCGTGAACGGTTCAAAATGGCTTTTCTTTCGATCTATCAGTTGCAGTTACTCTTCCGAAAAAACGTTCCAAAGTTTCTTTTTTTTTTCTTCTTCGGTTTTACAATGGAATGTGGCATTACAAGAAAGAATTTCTGAGGACAGTAAGGGATGTTCAAAAATTAATAGGGATTTGAAAAAAGATTTTTTTGTAAAGAAAATAAAAAAATGCTGTAAATACTTTATATAATCTGATATATCGACAGAGTTTGGAATGTATTTTAACAATTTAAAAAAAAAATTATTGTTTATATTTCATTTTTATTAAAGTTATATTCTTCTTCATTGACACAACAACGCCATGGTGAGACAAATGTGCCTGCTACTGGTAGATTTCGAAACAGGAAATATTTTCTTTTTAAGGGGTAGGGCTGTCAGTCCTACAGCCTCTCTCAAGTAATATTAGATCGGGAATTATAGTTTAACGTGGATGCCGAACCATTAGCAAACATCCATGCAACTGCCAGGATTCGAATCTGAAGCCTGCCGTACCAAGGACCAAGGCGCTAGCTAATTGGCCATCAAGCCGCATAAGTTAGACAACGGAAGCGATATTCGTCAAAGCAATTAAAGTGTATTGTAAGAATATAAGAAAAGTAACAGTTAATAAATAATTGGAATGGTAGAAACATATTCTGCAAAACTATGGAAATATATTCAAAGATCTCTAACCAAAATATGTCTTGTCGGAACTAACAGATCTTCTTTTTTCCTATGTGATTTGCATTGAATGCCCCATACGTAGGTCCTCACGAACAGATTGAACAATCACGCATGCAATATTCAATTTGTCTGTCACGCATTTCCCTTTTACTTTGTTGCAGCAAAAAGTAGACAGATCCTCTTTCTTCTTAAGCGGATCACTTCTGTGCAGGATTTAGACGTTCCCCCCACACCCCTCGAAACAATAACAGCAGAACCCCTTCATTGTGATTCCGGCCTTGGCTTGTGTCACACATTGCACTTAATAGTTCACGCCGTTCCTTCCAAACCGAGATCTTTTCCCATCCGGAAGACACAGAAACAGTTTTATCGGCGGGGTTTTCGGTAAAGTTTGTAAAATAAATCCGATTCCCGTGATCTGCAGTAAGTGCAATCCTATAAGAGTTGGGATGAAAAATATCGTTTTTATTTATTTTTTTTATTTTTTATTTTATTTTTTTATTTTATTTATTTATTTATTTTGTTTTCGCGCCTAAACGTTGTTCTTTCGTGAACTGTTCAAAGTGGCTTCTCTTTCGATCTATCAGTTGCAGTTACTGTTCCGAAAAACGTTCCAACGGTTTTGCAGTGGAATGTGCATTACAAGAAGGAATTTCTGAGGAAAGTGCAGCCTGTTTCAAGATTAACAGGAATTTAAAAAGAAAGATTCATTTTAGAGAAAATAAAAAAGGTGTGGTAAATACTTTAAATACGACTGATTTTGTTTGGAATAGATTTTAACAAAATTTTTAAAAAGTATTATTTATATTATATTTGTATTAAAGGTGCATACTTCTTCTTCTTCTTCATTGACACAACAGCTCCATAATCAGCTAAATTTGTCTGCTACTGGCAGATTTTCAAAACAGTAGTTTTCGAAACAGAAGATATTTTCTTTTTAAGGGATAGGGCTGTCAGTCCTACAGCCAATACACTCTCAAGTAATATTAGATTGAGAACTACAGTTTAACGTGGATACCGGAGAATTCACAAACATCCATGTCACAGTCAGGATTCAAATCTGAAGCCTGCGGTACAAAGGCCTGCGGTTAAGGCTAGCCAATTGGCCATAAAGCAGCATAAGTTAGAGAACGGAAGGAATATTTGTAAAAGCAATTAAAGTGTGTTGAAAGCATGATTAGAAGAGAAGTAACAGTTAGTAAATAATTGGAGCGATAAAAGCATACTCTGCTAAATAATAAACAATGGAAAAATATTGAAAGTGCTCGAACTAAAATATATTCTTGTCGGAACTAAAGGATCTCCTTTTTTCTATGTTATTTGCATTGGATGCACCATACGTAGGTCCTCACGAACAGATTGAACAATCATGCATGAAATATTAAATTTGTCTGTCACGCATTTCACTTTTACTTTGTTGCAGCAAAAGGAAGCAAAAAGTAGACAGATCCTCTTCCTTCTTAAGCGGATCACTTCCGTGCAGGATTTAGACGTCCCTCCCCTCCCTCACAACCCTTGAAGCAATCACAGCAGCAGAACCTCTTCATTGTGATTCCGGCCTTGGCTTGTGTCACACATTACACTTAATAGTTCACGCCGTTCCTTCCAAACCAAGATCTTTCCCCATCCGGAAGACACAGAAACAGTTTTATCGGCGAGAGTTTTCGGTAAAGTTTGTAAAATAAATCCGATTCCCGTGATCTTGCAGTAAGTGCAATCCTTTAAGAGTTGGGATGAAAAATATCGTTGTTTTTCTTTTCCTTTTTTGTTGTTGTTTTGATTTATTTTGTTTTCGCGCCCTAACGTTGTTCTTTCGCGAACGGTTCAAAATGGCTTCTCTTTCGATCTATCAGTTGCAGTTACTCTTCCGAAAAACGTTCCAAAGGTTCCTTTTTTTTCGGTTTTACAGTGGAATGCAGCATTACAAGAAAGAATTTCTGAGGACGGTATGGTTTGTTTCAAAATTAATAGCAATTTGAAAAGGATTTCTTTTAGAGAAAATAAAAAAAATTAAAAAAAATGTCGTAAATACTTTGATGCGACTGATACTGTTTAGAATGGATTTTAACAAAAATATTGTCTACATTATTTGCATTAAAGTTTATAATTTTACTTTAAATATATTTAAATCTACAAATATCAGAAATTAATGTGTAAGAAAAGAATTTATATGTTATTGCAACATTTATAGTTTGACAACTTAACTATTTCATTAACATTTTACAAAATTGCATTAATTATTCGCAAAATTCTGCATTAATTTTTATCAAAAATTAATTATTAAAAATTTTTATTAAATATTTCTTTCATAATTAGTAGAATAAACGTGAATGATTTCTTATTTGTATTAAAATTGTATTACTGTACTAAAAGTACATTTAAGTCTACAAATATCACACTAATATGAAATAACTCTGGCTCTCGGTGCCCCAACTTTCATGTTAAAGTCTCTGCGGTGCCATAGATGTTTGTCGGAATCCACTTTAAACCGTAGATCTGGTATAATACGACTGCAGAGCTTTAGGCGTACGGTCGACAACTTTACCCCATAAAAAGAAACCATCGCCTGTTTCGAAACCTGCCAGTAGCCCATGGCCGCGACGGGGTGTTGCGCTAATAATTTGGTTTGTCGCTCTACGATCATTTTGTGCCCACTTTGGGCTAATTAGATCAGGTCCTACAATTTAACAGGGACTCCGAACCGCTAATAAACCTCCATGCTAACGCCAGGATTCGAACTTGAAATCTATGATACCAAAGCGCTAGCCATCGGCCATCAGGTTGCATTCCGACAATGATGAAGAAGAATATAAAATGAAAGAATTTATATATGATTGCTGCATTTATAGTTTGACAAAGTAAGTACTTCATAAACGTTTTACGAAATTACATTAATTATTTTCTACTTTATCAAAAATGAAATATTTGTTTCATAATCATTATAAGATACATGAGTAACTTCTTGCTTGAAGTTATATTACTTTACTAAAAGTATATTTAAAACTACAAATATAAGAAATTGATATGCAATAAAAGAATTGAAATATAATTATTAGATTTATAGTTTGACAACATAATTACTTCAGGAAACTTTTACAAAATTGTATTAATTATTTTCTAGTTTATCAAAAACAAATATTTGTTTCATACGCATTAAAATACATATGAGAGATTTCATATTTACATTCAAATTGTATTATTTTACTAAAAGTATATTTAAATCTATAAATGTCAGAAACTAATGTGAAATTATAGATTTGTTTATCATTGCTAGATTTACAGTTTGAAAACTTAATTTTATCATAAATATTTTACAAAATTCCATTAATTATTTTCTAGTTTCTTAAAATTGAAATATTTAATTCATAATTCTTAGAATATACATAAGTGATTTCTTATTTGCGTTAAAGTTGTATTAGTTTGCTAAAAGTATATTTAAATCTCAAATATCAGAAACTAATAAGAGATAAAAGAATTGATGTATCATTGCGAGATTTATAGTTTAACAGCATAATTACTTCATAAATATTTTACAAAATTACATAAAATATTTTTTTAGTTTAACAAAAAGGAAATATGTGTTTCCTAATCATTATAATATGCCTGAGTGATTCTTATTTTTAATTAATAAAGTACATATAATATAATAATCGTATTGCATGTTTATATAGTTGAGCGTAGATTATTAATTTTTTAAAACGACTTTTATTGAAAAGAAGGCTTTTAAAAATGCTTTAAGTACATTAAAATTTATTTAGAACTTGATTTTTGTTTAATATTTTTCCTTCCTAAAGCATTATTTCTCAAAATTATATTAGATTTGGATTTATTGTCATGTAAATAGTATTGGTATTTCTTTTCTAGAATGTAGATGCAATTTTATTTAAACTTTAATAATATCTGTAAGGAAATCAATATTATTTTCAAAATTAAACAAACAATTAATGAAAAATACTTTTAGATTAATTTATGTTAATATGTTTAACATAATACGCTAATATATAAAATAAAGAGAAGTTATAAATATATTTCTTTTGTTTTCTTTTATGATAGTTTTTCGTTTTGATGTTGTTTTTTTAGTATAAGTATGTAATGTAACGCAATCAATTCGAATTAGTTGATCATTAAAGCATTAAACAAATTTCTTAGAAGAAATGTTGTTATCTTTCTATTTATAATAAAACAAAATTATCTTCATATGCATAATAAAAATAAATAAATACTATAAAACATTTGTAATGTAAGTATGAAAAAATACCAGAATTCTGAAATCATATTATAAATTATTACAAAAAAATACATATAAAAATATCTGGTAAGCTTAAAAACATTTTTAATTCAACAATAATGTACAATTTTCTTATTTAATCATGCTTAAAAAATTAATTAACATATCAAACCATTTAAAAAAGTAATATTTGAAACATAAAATTTATTTTAAAATTGAAAAGTTTCTTAGTAAATATTAAAAGTAGCATAAACATTATTTTTCACTAAATTTCACTTTAAATGTGCTGCAAATAAAAGATATTTTTTCTATACAACCAATTAAAATTCTTTTGATATTTGTTGCTGGTAATATTCTTCAAACAGAATAATTTGTTTTGAAATTTGCTTTAAATGAAAAATATTTTTTAATCTATAAAACCAGTTAAAAATCGCTCCAGACTTCATTGTCTGTAATATTTTTTATAACAGCAAATTACTTATTTCCATTTTTATTTATTTATTCACAGACAAATTCTAAACACTTCCGTTTGATATTGTTTGTAGTAAGAAACTAACTCAGAAGATATTTGAATGATAATATACATTTGAATAATAAAAGCAAGACGCACTTCTCGCTGGAATATTTTTTTGTGTGTGTGTATCGATATGGTTGGTAGAATTTTCGTATCAATTCTAAATTCTCTGCATGAAAATCATTCTAAGAGTTCTTTCAGTAGAAAAACAGCAAAAGAAAAGCTTACAACCATTTCCCTCCAAAACACCAAAATAAAATGCCTTTCTTTTGGGAGCCCTAGCAATATTCCCCACCCCTTTCTTTCTTTATTTATTGTTTCCTTCCATACATGTATCGTGATCATTTTTATAAAGAATACCTCTTGGTCATTCCTGGCCCCTGAAAGCACCACGGAGTCAAAATGCAAGATTTCTTTATTATTTGTTGACGCATCTATGTATTTTCTTTTCATTCGTTATTTTTCGTTTTTTATTATACGTTTCTCGAAACAGAGATATTTGTAGCAAGTTACGATCGTAGAACTGAATACTAAATTTAAAGAGTGTTTGAAATAAGAATGGATAAAAATTGTATCCTAGCTATAAATCTCTTCTTGAAAAAGGATACTTTTATATTGAAACCAGCCCCTTTCGTATTTATTGAATTTACATGTATCGTGATTATTTTTATAAAGAATACCTCCTGGTCATTCCAGCCCCTGAAAGTGTTCCCATGAAAACACTGAAAGTGGCCCTCTTCTTGAAGTCGTTATAAATCTATTATACTAGACAGAGACGTTAAGGAGTTATCTTTCTATATATATATTAAAACAATATTATATTTACACGAATAGTAAAAATAAATAAATATTATACACATTTCCAATGCAAACATGACGAAATACTAGAATTCTGAAAGAGCATTATAAATTGTTACAAAATATTACGTATAAAAATATGGGTAATATTAAAAACAGTTTTAATTATAAAAAAAGATGTACAATTTCTTGCTTAATTTCTCTTTGAAAATAAATTAGCGTAACAAACCACAAAGAGAAATAAGATTGAAAATATAAAGTTTATTGAAAAATTTCTTTGTAAATATTAAAAAATTATTTATTATTTTTCACTAAATATCACTTCAAATGTGCTGCAAATAAAAGACATTATTTTTTCTATACAATCACTTAAAATTATTTTGATATTAGTTACTAGTAATATTCTACAAACATCATATATATATATTTTTAAAATTTACTCCAAATGAAAAATATTTTTTATCCATAAAGCCAATTAAAAATCACTCCAGACTTTATTGTCTGTAATATTTTTTATAACAGCAAAATACTTATTTCCATTTTTTTTTCTTGATTTATTTACAAATTCTAACCACTTCCATTTGATATTGTTTGTAGTAAGAAACTAACTCAGGAGATATTTGAATGATAATACATACATTTGAATAATAAAAGCAAAACGGACTTTTCGCTGAATATTTTTTTTTGTGTGTGTGTGTCGATATGTTTGGTAGAATTTTCATATCAATTCCAAATTCTCTGCATGAAAATCATTCTAAGATTTTTTTTCAGTAGAAAAACAGCAAAAGAAAAGCTTACAACAATTTCCCTCCAAAACAGCAAAATAAAATGCCTTTCTTTTGGGAGCCCTCGCAATATTCCCCCACCCCTTTCTTTCTTTATTTATTGTTTCCTTCCATACATGTATCGTGATCATTTTTATAAAGAATACCTCTTGGTCATTCCTGGCCCCTGGCCCCTGAAAGCTCCACGGAGTCAAAATGCAAGATTTCTTTATTATTTGTTGACGCATCTATGTATTTTCTTTTCATTCGTTTTTTATTATACGTTTCTCAAAACAGAGATATTTGTAGCAAGTTACGATCGTAGACCCGAATACTAAATTTAAAGAGTGCTTGAAAATTTTCTTTTCCAATAAGAAGTGGATAAAAATTGTATCCCTTGCTATAAATCCGGCCCTCTTCTTGAAAAAGGATACTTTTATAGAGAAACCACGAAAAGGCTCCACGGAAGACGAACACTTCTGATTTTTTTGAAATCTTTCGTATTTATTGTTTGCTTATTGAGTATTGAGTTTATTTGTAAATCTTAAAAAGTGAACTTAGTTGTTTACTTCAATGTGTATAAGAAATATTTTTTTGCTTCAAATTCATTCATTATGGAAAAGATAATATCATAATGGTTAGAAATTAAAAAGTTTATATAATACATAAAATAAATGTTCTAGATTTTTTTTAAATATGTAGGTAAATAATAAATAAAGAAATTAGTTCGTATTATACAACGACATGCACTTAATTTTAAAAAACAAAATTTAGCTTTTTAATGAAGAATATATATGTGTAAATTTGTTTAAAAATAAATTATACATCCAAGAGGACATTCATTTCACATATTAAATACAAAACTGCAAAATGACATGAAACATGCCTTCATGAAAGCGATAAGTTGCTTTTAAAGTATTTTTAAGACGTAAGTAGACCATTGTAACCGTGCTTCCTCCTACACACTGCAAAAGCGCAATCTATGGCATTCAAAGGAAATGGTCAGTAGGCCTCGAGATTCTCACCGAAGAGGAAGTACAGTGTAACCATACGCTTCTGTTGAGAAACTTTTAGATTACAGTCACTCACCTAGAGAGGAAATATACTTCACGTAACCCTGTGTTTAAGCTGACATAAAGACTCTCACCCGAAGAGGAAGTAAATATATCGCCATCCTGCGTTTACCTGAGTGTCGGCTTTTCTGTTTAGATGTGGAATTCTTCTTCTATAATTATACGTCTTTAAATGTGTTAAATATTACTTTTCACTTATTGTATGTGGCGTTTGAGCGTGTGTCAATAAAGCTGTGTGTTCCCCAACCTGCATCTAAGTCTCAACCCAACCAACCCAATCTATTCCAAATGCTCTGCATGAATATCATTCTAAGAGTTCTTTCAGTAGAAAAACAGCAGAAGAAAAGCGTTCAACCATTTCCCTGCAAAACACCAAAATAAAATGCCTTTCTTTTGGGAGCCCTTGCAATATTCCCCCACCCCCTTTCTTTATTTATTTATTGTTTCCTTCTATATATGTATCGCGATCATTTTTATAAAGAATACTTCTTGGTCATTCCAGCCCTCTGTAGGGTTCCACGGAGTCAAAATGCAAGATTTCTTTATTATTTGTTGACGCATATATGTATTTTCTTTTCATTCTTTATTTTCCATTTTTATTATACGTTTCTTGAAACAGAGATATTTGTAGCAAGTTACGATCGTACCCCGAATACTAAACTTAAGGAGTGTTTGAGAATTTTCTTTTCCTATCAGAAGTGGATAAAAATTGTATCCCTTGCTATAAAAGCGATTCTCTTTCTACAAAAAGGATTGGGAGGTTTCTTTTATAGTGACACCACGAAAAGAATTCACGGAAGACGAACACTTTTGATTTTTTTTTTTTTAAATCTTTCGTTTTTATTGTTTGCTTATTGAATATAGAGTTTATTTGTAAATCTTAAAAATTTAACTTAGTTGTTTACTTTAGTGTGTATAAGAAATATATTTGTATTTTCTGTTTTTTGGTTTCATGCTCATTTATTAAGAAATAAATAATATTATAAATGTTCAGAGGAGAAATATTTGATCAATACGCATAAAATAATATGCTTTCTAGATTATTTTAAACATTTAAGGAAATAATAAATAAAGAAACAGTTTCACATTATACAATGACAAGCACTGTTTAGAAAATAAAACACAACACTTAAATTTCAAAAAAAATAACACACTGCTTCTTAATGAAGAATGCATATGAATTAATTTGCCTAAACAATAAATTCTATATTTATTAACTTCAAATAGAAATTTTAATGAGTAAATTAATTAATTAAATACAAAAATTGTAAAATGATATGAAAAATGGCTTCATGAATGTGATACATTGCTTTTAACGTATTTTAAAAACGATTAAGTAAATTAAACATTGTAACCGTGCTTCCTCCTCCGCACTGCCAAAGTTCCCTATGGCGTTCAGAAGAAATGGTCATTAGGCCTCGAGATTCTCACCGGAGAGGAAATACAGCGCAACCATTCGCTTCTGTTGAGAAACGTTTAGCTTACAGTCACTCACCAAAAGAGGAAATATACTTAACGTAACTCTGTGTATAAGATGACCTATAGACTCTCACCCCAAGAAGAAATAACTTTATCGCCACCTGCGCGTACCTGAGTATCGCCTTTTCGGTTTGTAAGTGGAATTCTTCTTCTATAATTATATGTCTTTGAATGTGATAAATACTGCCTGTTGTTAATTGTATGTGTGTGGTGTTTGTGCGTGTGTGAATAAAGCTGTGTGTTCATCAAACTGTATCTAAGTCTCAACCTAACCAATTCCAAATTCTCTGCATGAAAATCATTCTAAGAGTTATTTCAGTAGAAAAACAGCAAAAGAAAAGCGTACAACCATTTCCCTCCAAAACGCCAAAATAAAATGCCTTTCTTTTGGGAGCCTTGCAATATTCCCCCACCCCCTTTCTTTCTTTATTTATTGTTTCCTTCCATGTATATATCGCGATCATTTTTATAAAGAATACCTCTTGGCCATTCCGGCCCCCTGTAGGGTTCCACGGAGTCAACATGCAAGATTTCTTTATTATTTGTTGACGCATGTATGTATTTTCTTTTCATTCTTTATTTTCCGTTTTTATTATAAGTTTCTTGAAACAGAGATATTTGTAGCAAGTTACGATCGTACCCAACATACTAAACTTAAGGAGTGTTTGAAAATTTTCTTTTCCAATAAGAAGTGGATAAAAATTGTACCTTTGCTATAAAGCCGGTTCATCTTTGTAAAAAAAGGATTGGGAGGTTTCTTTTATTGCGAAACCCCGAAAAGTATCAACGGAAGACGAACACTTCTGATTTTTTTGAAATCTTTCGTGCTTATTGTTTTCTTATTGAGTATTGAGTTTATTCGGAAATTTAAAAAAATTCACTTGTTTACTTCAATATGTATTAGAAATGTATTTGTATTTATGTTTCATGTTTCATAATCATTATGAAAGAAATAATATTATAATGGTTAGAGATGTAAAAATTTATAAATATGCATAAAATAAAACGTTCCAGATTATTTTATATATGTCAGAAAATAATATAAAAAGAAACGGATTAGCATTATACAACGACAAGCACGGTTTTAAAAAAATAACATATTTAAAAAATAAAATTCTGCTTTTTTAAGTTTAATTTGTCTAAAACATAAATTTTACATTAACTTACTTCAAATAGAAATTTTAAAAAGTTCTATAATTTCTTAAATTAAATACAAAACTGTAAAATGAAATGAAAAATAACTTCAAGAATGTGATACGTTGCTTTTAAAGTATTTTAAAAACGATTAAGTAAATTAAACAGTGTAGCCGTGTTCCCTCCTACGCACTTGAAAGAGTGTTCCCTATGGCATTCATTCGGAAGAAATGGTCAGTAGGCCTCGAGATTCACAACGGAGAGACAGTACAGCGCAACCATGCGCTTCTGTTGAGAAGCGTTTAGCTAATAGTCACTCACCCAGAGCGAAAATATATATAACGTAGCCCTGTGTATAAGCTGACCTATAGACACTCACCTGAAGATGAAGTAACTTCATCGCCCTCCTGCGGGTACCTGAATATCGGCGTTTCGGTCTAGAAGTGGAATTCTTCTTCTATAATGATACGTCTTTAAATGTGATAAATATTGCCTATCGTTAGTTATATGTATGTGGTGTTTGTGAGTGTGTAAATAAAGCTGTGTGTTCTCCAAACTGTGTCTAAGTGTCAACCCTACCAACCCTAACAATTCCAAATTCTCTGAATGAAAATCATTCTAAGAGTTCTTTCAGTAGAAAAAGAGCAGAAGAAAAACGTACAACGATTTCCCTCCAAAACACCAAAATAAAATGCCTTTCTATTGGGAGTCCTCGCTATATTCCCCACCCCCTTTCTTTCTTTATTTATTGTTTCCTTCCATATATGTATCGTGATCATTTTTATAAAGAATACCTTTTGGTCATTCCAGCCCCCTGTAGGGCTCCACGGAGTCAAAATGCGAGATTTCTTTATTATTTGTTGACGCATGTATGTATTTTCTTTTCATTCTTTATTTTCCGTTTTTATTATACGTTTCTTGAAACAGAGATATTTTGTAGCAAGTTACGATCGTACCCCGAATACTAAACTTAAGGAGTATTTGAAAATTTTTCTTTTCCAATAAGAAGTGTATAAAAATTGTATCCCTTGCTATAAAACCGGTTCTCTTTCAGAAAAATATTGGGAGGTTTCTTTTATAGTGAAACCACGAAAAGGCTCCACGGAAAACGAACACTTCTGATTTTTTTTTTAAATCTTTCCTGTTTATTGTTTGCTTATTGAGTAGCGAGTTTATTTGTAAATCTTAAAAATTTAACTTAGTTCTTTACTTCAGTGTGTGCAAGAAATGCATTTGTAATTGTTTTCTGCTTCATTATGGAAGAAATAATATTATAACGGTTAGAAAGGAAAAGTTTTATAAATACGTTTAAAATAAGATGTTTTATAGATTATTTTAAATATTTTAGTAAATAACAAAATAAAAAACGAATTGACATAATACAATTACAAGCACTGTCTGGAAAATAAAAAATCAAAATTTAATTAAAAAAAAATTTAATTCTGCTTCTGAATGAAAAAATACACATGGATTAATTTGTCTAAATGTAAATTCTACATTTACTGTAACTTTAGATATTTTGAAGGACATTAATTCATTTATTAAATACAAAACTGCAGGTTTCAGTTAGAAAACCCGAAATTCCCATGGATTTTGTAGGGGTCCGGAATCCACTTTAAACCGTAGGTCGCAGTCTAATATGACTAAACAGCGTTGGGCGTAGGACCCCACAACCTTATCCCATAAAAGGACACATATTTCGTCTCGAAATAAGACTGTAGACAGGCGGCCTTGCCCAATATGGGCTGTTCCGCCCCTGATAATGATGATGAAATACAAAACAGTATAGGTGTTATAAAAATGATTTCATAAAGGCTATAAGTAGCTTTTAAAATATTTTTAAAGAACGATTAAAAAATTAAACATTGTAGCCGTGCTTCCTTCTAAGCACTACAAGAGCGCCCCCTATGGCGTTCAGGAGAAATGGTCAGTAGGCCTCGAAACTCTCACCCGAGAGGAAATATTTTTAACGCAACCCTGCATTTTAGTTAGCCTGTAGACTCTCATCCGGAGAAGAAGTATATTTCAAGCACTCTGCGTTTACCTGAGTATCAGGTTTTCGGCTTAGAGGTGAAATTCTTCCCCGAATCTATATTTACATGTCTTTAAATGTGTTAAATATCGTCTGTCTCTAATTGCATGTATGTGGTGTTTGTGTCTTTGTCAATAAAGCTGTGTATTCTCCAATCTGTGTCTCGACCCGACCACAACTAGTTACAATCCAGCAGCACAACCTGCACACTACAACATTAGTATGATAACCTAAATATAAGTGACATTTCCTGGATATTTAAAATTTATGTCATCATGTGAACAATACTGCCTGTTTAAATGACTGGTTCCCAAGTTGTGCAATACCGATCCTTAGCGGAAGTGATTCAATTAAATCGAGTGTATTGGAAAAGAGAGGGGAGGGGCTGTCGTATAAAAAAAAAGATTTTGTGAAAGCAAAAAGATGGAAGAGGAAAAGATAAATAAAAAAAAACTATAGATACATTTTTTTATCTCTTGTGTAAAAGCTGTAAAAGCAAATTCTTACAGTTTATTCTGGATTACAGTCTATAATACAAAGATTCTTGATTGTGATAACTTCATCATATTTAGTGGAATGGTGCGGTCACAAAAAAAAAGCATCAAATTTCTTTTTTTTTTTTGCTTCAGTTACTATTTTCGAGTGTTAAAAACATTCAATTGTATAATAAATAAATTATTTATTTAATGCATGAAATTTTTTACTAAAACATTTGTAAAATTGCATCGCATAGCATGCAATTATAAAGTACAATGCATTTACAAAATTGCAATTGTGTTAAATGAAAAAAAAGTATTAGATTTTATGTAATTATTTTTTAATGTTTTTTTTAAAAATATTTCTAATTATTTCTTGTCGTTTATTATCTGATTTATAAAATAAATTGTAATAAATAATAGTTTCATAAATTAAATTATTTATTCAATATGTAAATATTTCACTCTAAGAATCGTTTGTAAAATTACAATGCATAATTTGCATTTATGAAGTTATAGTGCATTTACAAACTTGAAACTGCGTTAATTGAAAAGTGTATTGAGTTTTACATTTAATTTTTGTTAAAAAAATTTTTTTTAATGCTTTTTCTTTAAAATATTTCTAATAATTTTTGTTGTTTATTATTACATCTAAGAAATTAGTTATAATAAATAATAGTTTTATAAAACATATTATTTATTTAATATCTGAAATTTTTTTAATTTCGTTTGTAAAATTATAATGCATAGTATGCATTTATAAAGTTACAATGTATATCATGCTTTTATAAAGTTACAATACATAGCATGCATTTATAAATTTACAATGCATTTACAAAATTGCAATTGTGTTAATTGAAAAGAGCATTGGATTTTATTCTTATTTTTTATTAATAATTTTTTAATATTTTTTGTTTAAACTATTTCTAATTATTTTTTATAATAAGATTTCTTACTGGTTTCATTTTCACAACAAAATTTTTATTTAAAAAAAATAATAATAATAATTGTTGCAAAAATAAAGTATTGCATTACATTAAAAAAATTATTAATTTATCAAATTTCCAAATACTGCATTCATTTTTTAACCACCATCTTATAATACATCACGTAACTTAAAAAAAATAAATAAATACTCCAAACCTTCCACAAAAGCTTATTTGAAAAGGAAGGCTTAAGCTCTTCTTTAAACCAAACTTCTTATAGAACAAATAATCAATCTATCCTCCGATATGACTTGCATTTCTTCTTCAATACAAATGTATTCCAGAGGCAGGAAGTTCCGAGAACTATACATATATTCCCTCAAAGAAAAATGTATTTGATCTATAAGATTTTTCGAAAATGTTCGAGGCGTAAGAGCAATGTTCTGGAGTTACTTTCAATTCCTCTTAGAGCTGGTATAAATCAACCCAAGGAATTTAGTGGCTATTCTCAACAATGGGCCTTGCAGATAAATAAATGCCTTCCACTTGGACATTTCGAGCCATATATTTCAATGCCTCACATATTTCAAAGTTCCTTACATTTCCAGCTACGTGGAATTGAAATTTATCGTGTTCTGAACCCATCGCGCGTATGGCGGATTTGCTGTGATTTGTAGATGCTGCTACTGCCATATAAATGATCCTATGGATTCATCAAATAATGGATGGTAATTATTATTAAAGGAATTCATTTCATTAATGCCTGCATTTTTGTTTCTGTCGGTATGCTGTGTAATCGTATTTGTATGGTAGGTACTTTTGTAATTTGATTTTTAATCTTATTTGTATTCTAGGCACTATTGAAGCAGATTCGATGTAAATGGCTTGAAAGCATGTTAAAATTTTCATAATTGTATTTTCATCAATAAATATTTCAACCCTTTTGAAGAATTCAATTCCAAGAACTGTAAAAAGTGAGATTAAGGTTAGGATCTCATATTTTTTTTTTCAAGTATCTAAATCATTGTGTAATAACAAAATAAAGCGAGCATATTAGTTGCTATTTTGAAGTAGGCAGGCACTTCATATGATGATAATATACTTCAGCAACCTTATTGGCTATTCACCGATGATGGCACGTGTTGTGACTCATAACTAAATAAAAATATGAAGCGACTTACTGGCATATAATGGAATATAGGGATTCATCATATAATGGATGGTAATTATTATTAAAGGGATTCATTTCATTGATGTCTGCATTTTTATTGTGTGATCTTATTTGTATGATAGGTAATCTTGTAATTTGATTTGTATTCTTATTTGTATGATAGGTAATCTTGTAATTTGATTTGTATTCTTATTTGTATGATAGGTAATCTTGTAATTTGATTTGTATTCTTATTTGTATGATAGGTAATCTTGTAATTTGATTTGTATTCTTATTTGTATGATAGGTAATCTTGTAATTTGATTTTATTTGTATTCTTATTTGTATAGGTAATCTTGTAATTTGATTTGTATTCTTATTTGTATAGGTAATCTTGTAATTTGATTTGTATTCTTATTTGTATAGGTAATCTTATTTGTATGATAGGTAATCTTGTAATTTGATTTGTATTCTTATTTGTATCATAGGTAATCTTGTAATTTGATTTGTATTCTTATTTGTATGATAGGTAATCTTGTAATTTGATTTGTATTCTTATTTGTGTGATAGGTAATCTTGTAATTTGATTTGTATTCTTATTTGTATGATAGGTAATCTTGTAATTTGATTTGTATTCTTATTTGTATAGGTAATCTTGTAATTTGATTTGTATTCTTATTTGTATTCTAGACACTATTGAACTAGATTCGATGTTAATGGCTTGAAGGCATGTTAAAAGTTTCATAAATTTTTTTTTAATGAATAAAGTTTAAAAGATTTCATCTGTTTTGAATAATCATTATTGGTTTCCTTTTCAAGCTTCTAATGCATTACGCAACAATAAATAAAGCATGCATAGGAGTTGCTATTTTGAAGTAGATATGCACTTGATATGATGATAATATACTTCGACAACCCTATTGGTTATTCACCGATTGTAGCACATATTGTGACTTATATCCGTTTTATTTACTTGCGTTCTACATTAATACCATTAACACATTATTACGCTAATATATATATATATATATATATATATAAATATAAGCCATATGACCACGTAGTAGACATGAACTTCATATGATGATAATATACTTCAACAACTTGGTTATTGGTTAACAACATTGGTTATTCACCTATTGTGGCACGCGTTGTGACTGTTAGCTTTTTTTACTTGCGTTCTACGTAAAACTATGAAAGGAACTACTGGCATATAAATGATCGTATTTATTCATCAAATAATGGATGGTAATTATAATTAAAGGGATTCATTTCATTAATGTTTAAATTTTTATTTCTTTCGATATGCTGTGTAATCGTATTTGTATGGCATGTAATCTTATAAGTTGATTCGTAATCTTAGACGCTATCGCACTATTGGTTTGAAATCAGGTTAAAAATTTCATAACTGTATTTTGATCAATAAATATTAAAAGATTTCACCTATTGTGAAGAATAAATTTATGAAAATATTATATATGTAACTTTTCATTTTTTTTCCTTTAAGGATACTTCCTTATACTTTCCATAAATGTAAAAAACAACACCATTCTAAGGATTTCGGTTAAAAGATAGGAAAGAGAATATTTAACTTTAAATAATCTATCTTTATTAAAGTTTTATTGTTACTTTAATCTTTATTTCTTTCTTTTTTTAATATTAATCTGCTCATGTTATATTTATGTATGCCACGAATAGCTCATCAATGGATGATAAGGTGAAGATATTGCCTTTCGGGGGGATTCAGAGGCTTTTTTTAATGCCGCATAGGAGAAAACTCGGAAAACATCCACCAAGTAGCCTGATATTCTATTCCATTAAGTTTAAATTTTTTTTCACAATCGCATACATGTCGGTTTTATTTTAAAGTAACGATTGCATCGGATGATACCAGTGGATTTGAATTTAGTCTCTCCTGTAACTAGTTATCCACGTTACCACTGTACTGTCAGTGAGACTCTTTTCTTTTTTAACTTTCAAATTTGAAAAAAAATTGAAAATTATTTACAGTAAATTAAAATTTCATAACTAATTTTTATTATTTTTAAATATTTCGATTAATCATACTAAAAACATTTTAAGAAAGACTTATTCCTTTTAATTTTTTTCTAATTTTTTTGCACTTAACTTGTTTTATTATTTCTTAAAATTCTTTCAGATACAATTAATAGCTGAAGAACAGTGCCCCAAAAGATGAATTATTTAAATACATTAAAACACATAAAAAAAGCAGTAGAATTTTTAATGTCAAACCTTTTACGAAATGCAGGAATTCTTGATACAAAATTTTTAGGTAAATCTTTATTGTCACGCAATCAGATTATTTCGTACGCATTAACAGATGTATCTTCCATTCCGATTTGATTTAAATCACCAAATAATCTTCCATTAGCCATTCATTTCTAGAACAGCTTTTTTGTAACCACTTCAATCTACTCCATACTAACGAATCACGAAAAAATAAAAAACAAAAAAAAAAAAGGCTTCATCGGAACCATTCCCGCTGAAGCTTTTAGGGAATTAAATACCAGAATTCTATACTTCGAAAACATACCTTACACACACGCTAATGGAAAATAAATGGATTCAATACACTTTCCGGACTGAAGAGAAGAAGAAAAAAAAATGTCCTTCCTGCCATCGAAAGAAAAGTATGGGATTTTATTTTTAAAGTGGAAGTGAACTCAACTATATTTTAAACTCTTGTGCTTAAAGGCATAAAAACTAGATTCGATGGTGGTACTAGATACTCACGTACAAAGAGACGTTTTAATACCGAGTTTTGGACGTTTATTTCTCTGCGCCCTAGCCTTAAAGCCATGGTCTTTTCAGCCAAAAGGACATGTTACCCCGCTTACAGTTTTACAGCGACAGCGTTTTTGAAATCTTGTCGTTTATGAGGCAGATGCTGCGCTTCGCATATACGTGAGATACAGGACAGAACTAGGTAATCCAATAGGGGAATTAGATCTGATGCCGGAGTCGGAAACGACGGACATGTTTGGTCATGGCACAAAGTTGCAACGATTGTTTCATCCTTTTCCTTTTTTGAAGAATAGTTATAATAAATGATGGGAATAACTTTAAAACTACTAACTACCTATAAAAAATGTCTGGTTCCTCTATCCTATGCAAAGGCGAAAAAAAAAAGGCTTAGCCATTATTAAAGCCCTATCCTACAGTTTCGAAATGGTCATCATAAAAGAAGATTACTTTTGCTTGTTACAAATTACAAAATTACATTTACTATTTACAAATTATAAATTACAATTACTATTTACAAATTACAAATTACAATTACTATTTACAAATTACAAATTACAATTACTATTTACAAATTACAAATTACAATTACTATTTACAAATTACAATTACTATTTACAAATTACAAATTATAAATGTTATCAAATAAGACATTTAAAGCCTTACATTTAGAAAAAACAGAACAGCCTTCACTGTTAAACAGAAAAGGATTAACTGTGCAACATGATTCTGCTTCCACAATACCTAGCTAAACACTGCAAGAAGAGTTATGAGTTTCCTAGAAGAATTCGGCTAATAATCTTCGGCTTCTGATACTCTCGATATTTCACTAGTACATAGCTATATTTTAGAAGCTTACATAATCACTTAGCTGAACTTCAATAACAATGTTAAAACTATTAACTACCTAGGAAAAATGTCTGGGTTCTCTATTCTGATGATGGACGAAAATAAAAGGCTTAGCCATTATTCAAAGCCTATCATCCTGCAGCTTCAATATGGTCATTATAAGAGAATATTATTTTTACAACTTATAATATGAACATAATTTTTCATAATGAGTTATTAGGTGATAATCAAATTATAAATGTCAGTAGATAGTTGTCATAGCACGCTTAAAAACGTACTTTCAGAAAAAAAGGCCTTCGTTTTTAAACAGAAAAGAAATAATTCTGCAGCAGGATTCTACTTCCATGTTGCAAAGTTCAACACTGCAAGAAGAATTATGAGTTTTTCTAGAACAATTTGGACTAGTAAAGTACGCTTCATTTACCCGCATTCTCGATGTTTCTCCAGTACATAACCATATTTCAGAAACTTACAGAATCATTTAGCTCAACTTACGCTGATTTCAACAACAATGTTAAATCAAAAACTACCTATGAAAAATTATATATCTAACTACCTATGTTGCTATAGTTAGTTATGCATGCAACCAAACTACTTACGTAACTATAGTTAGCTCTTAAACCAAACTAGCTATACCTAACTACCTATGAGAAATTACTGGGCCCCCTATTCTAATGATGGGCGAAATAAAAGGCTTAGTCGTTATTCAAGACCTATCCTACAACTTCGAAATGGTAATCATAAGAGAAGATTATTTTTGTTTGCTACAATATAAACATAATTTTTCATAACAAGTTATAAAATTCGTAATCAAATTATAACCAAAGTTTACTGTCAGCATATAAGACGCTTAAAAGCACACAAGCAGGAATAATTACCTTCATTGCGAAACAGAAAAGGAATAATTCTGCAGCATGATCCTGTTTTCACGATGCCAAGTTCAACACTACAAGAAGAATTATGAGTTTCCTAGAAGAATTTGGCTAGTAAACTATGCTTCATACACCAAATATTCTCGATGTTTGTCCTGTGTATAGCCATTTTTTAGAAGCTTACAGAATCATTTAGATGAACTTATGCTGATTTAAAAAAATTGGCAGAAATAAAGAGCTAAATTCTTTTCAAAGTAAAATTAAATTAATTTCATAAAGATATCGAAAAATTAATCAGAAGATATCATTGAAAATAATAGTAATTATGCCACTGATTAAATTCTATTTTTGGCTAAGTTTTCAGTTACATTTCAATCGAAAAAATGGGCACAATTTTACTGACATTGAATGTTCTGATAACGAATAAAACTTCCATTAACCTTATATGTATGATGTAAATAATGAAAATAGATTCGTTTTCTGTCTTTGATTTGTAATAATTATTCTAGGTGATATAACAGTTTCTTAAAGCAATTTCTTCTGTATTAAGTATAGTCCTTACATTATGAAATTTAACTATTTTGAGAAACGTTTTATGTATACTTGCATCAAAGTTACAAAAACTAATACAAAAAAATATGTAATATGATATTATTTTAAAAATAATTATATTTTATATTGTTTTTATTGATTTAAAAGTGTGTTTCTAAACAAAAACGGTAATGTTAAAATTTTCTTTGCATATTTCTTATAATAAAAAAATATATATATATTTTGTCACTTAATAAATTTAAACTAAATGGACTTCGAATAAAGATATCAATGTTTCAAAATAATAAAAATAAACTTAAAAATAAAAAGAAACTAAAGCAATAAATTAAAAACTAAATAACGTAATTTGTTTTATATTAAATGCGTGTACAATGCATGCTTGTAAATATAAATTTGCATTTATATTAGAAAAACAATACCACAATAGAAAAACAAAACAAACAATATGAACAACAATATTATAAAAGATATAGAATATACAAACAGCACTTAACTATAAGCTACTTGTAAAGATAATCTCCGATAAAATAAAATAATAAAGAGCCCAATCTGTGCAGCATATATTTAATTTACATACAATGGTTGAATTTTGCATTTATAATTATTATTTGCTGTGGCTTAATTTTATCAAGTACAACCTTTATAAACATTTGAAATAAACTTATAACACTAAAAATGATGTAATAACTGTAATGAAAAGAAGTTTGTTTGGCAATATTCAAGGAATATTGTATATATTATTATATTTTATTATTGTATATATTATTATTGAATATTGTATATATTATATATTATTTTAAATAAACAAGAAAATTCAAAATAGATGTTTTTTTAATAAAAAAAAATCTAATTTGGTTTCCTAAATGGTGGCCATTTCATATTAATTATTTGCTACTGTTACAAATTTTACCACGATACATTTGGTCACAGATAAAACCTAGATTACTATAACAACAAAGGCAGAATAATTAATGCAACAATACAAAAAATATAAATCAATTATTTGCTACTGTTAGATTTAATATTAGTCATTTGCCACTGTTAGATTTGATATTAGTCATTTGCTATTGTTACGAATTTTGCAACGGTACATTTTGTCACAGATGAAGCCTAGGTTGCTATACCAACAAAGGCAGAATAATTAATACAACAATGAGAAATAATTAATACAACAATATATAAGAGAGATAAAGAGTAACTACCAAACATGTCATGACAAAGGAAACACATAAACAACATCTAAAGCCTCCTACTGTTGATTCGAAATGTTTGTCACAATCGACACCTAATCTATTCTTTTCTCAAAGCATGAATTGAAACACACATCACCATAAAGGAATTAAATTCTCATCTCTTGTCATTCTAGCTTGCGCACAAAATCATTGAATTACGAATAGAAAACCGAAATTAAAATGTATGAAATAAAATATTTCCACATTTTGTAGATGGATGAATAAAAGAAAAAACTAATTAGTTAAAAATATTTTGTTATTTATTCATATCAATCTTTTTTTCCTTTAAGACAATTTATTTTAATAAAGTACTTTAATTATGTCATATGAAGAATACTAAATTCAACGATGATATTTATTAATTTATTTCCTTCATACTTCATTGGAAAGAACTTGCATTATCTGTGATAAATGTCTAATAATTAAGGAAAATTTTAAAACCAGATGCAAGTCACAAAAGTTCTGTTTCTATTATGTTTTATGGTAACTTAAAATGTATATGTTTTTCTATCAATGAAAAATTTTCGTATTTATTACTAAATCAATTTAATTTCTTTTTATAACAGTGCTTCCTTCTACATACTGGTAAGAGCATACATACCGTGTGGCGTTTAGAAGAAATGGTCAGTCGGCTTTGAAACTCTCACCCGAGAAGAAGTACTGCACTATCACTGAGAAACGTTTAGTTTAAAGTTTCTCACCCCGAGAGAAGATATATTTAATGTATCCCGGCGCTAGTTGGTCTTCAGACTGTAACCTGAAGAAGAAGTATATTTCACGAACCCTGCGTGTATCCTAGTTTTGGGTTTTCGGCTTACAAGTGGAGTCCTTCCCCAAATCTGTAATTATATTTCTTTAAATATGTTAAACATTATTTATATCTAATTGTATGTATATGGTGTTTGTACTTGTGTAAATAAAGTTGTGTGTTCTCAAATCTGTGCCTCAAGTATATCGACCCAACCCCATCTAGTTATAATCTGGTTGCTCTACCTGCACACTACACTTTTTATATTATTTGTTAAAAAAATGCTAGCATCGTTACTTAAATTCCTTTTAAATTATTAACAAAATCAGTAAAAGAGAAAATCACATAAAATTTAAAGAATAGATTTTAATCTACTGCGTTGTCACCTTGTTCTTGACCTACAGCGTTAGCTGCACTCATTGAATGAAACCATCATAGTGGTGCGGCAGAACTTTGAATTCATTTCTTGAATGAATTTTGTGAACTTTGAATAACTTCGCTACTTTGAATTCATTTCTATATTATTTCTCTCCTTCTCTTTACGATTTTTATACACTAACGCAATTTTTAATATTCTATCCCCATTTTTACATTATTTATTTTAAACATTTCAGTAGACAAATCACCGGAAAAACAAACAGTCTGGATGGAGTCAGAGAATCAAATCCAAGCACAACTCTGACATTTTATTGACACATATGTGAAAGAGGAATTACTACCATAAAATAGTTTCCATCGAATTGTGTAATCACTAGAGAAGGATAATTGGAAAACACTATGGCTGTAATATGAAATTTTGTATGTTAAGTGATTTAACCCATAACTTGGTGGTACTAACTCTCTGGAATAGAGTATGTTAGATCAGGTGTTACAATGGTTACTGGAAGTAAGAATCCACCATGCATTCTCACGAGAACTATATAGCTGACAGCACATGGAAAAATTGCTTAAATAAACTGTATCTACCATGAATTCGCCCTAGAACTATATAGAGGTCGTCGGCAGAGAGAAAAGAAAAATGTTTAAATAAATTTTACTCGATATGTATGGCAACACTAGAGTATTTGATTACATTAAAAATTAAAAGTTGGTTAGCTGTAGTTCTGTAATCATTGCTTGGCGTTGTAGAAAATAAATGATATGCTTGTGTTAGCATCTCGTCTCAATTCCAACATTTCAATAATCATATTTACCGTATGTTCACCATTTTTCGGAAGTTAAAAATTCTACTTTATGAAAGCTTCAAAATTGCAGATAACGTTTAAATTTAACTAACACCGTGCTGTCTTAAAAAGGCGGATACGCCCATATCCAGCCATAATCTGTACTCTGGAAGAAGATGAAGTGAATTCATTTGACTGAAGAAATGGAAAACAGATAGTAAACTGACGAGACTTCTTGTACTTGATATCATCGCGATGATGAAATTTACTGTATCACTTTGGTCCCTTAAAACAACGTGGGTAAAACATTGATTGTTCGTCATTTCAGGATAATGTTAATTAAAAAAAACTGTCATACTCCCCCCCAAATTTAATTTGTATCCAAATATGCCATCCCTATCATTGTACAACTCATATTCCAAACATGATTATAATGACTATAATTAGTTATAATCAACCAAGTTTATTGATAGTAGCTAATCAGGTCATAATTAATCAATTATATTAATCCGCGTAAGTAATAGTATTAGTATACATATTCAGTATAATTAACCTGATTATAATTAATAAGGTTTTATCAGTTATTAAACCTGATTATAATAAATTAATATTTTTAAATAGACAGCATCGATTGGTTTAAAATCAATAAACAATATTAAACCAATAATACAGCCAATCAAGTATCATTCTGATTATTAAAGATCAATAAATGAATTTATTTTCTAAATTTCATAAATAATCAAAACAAGCTTTGAAAAGAATTCTAAATTTCTTTAAAAAAAATAATAAAAATGTAGAAAATATATTCTTATTCTTATTCTTATAGTTAGATTGTAACTTAGATAATGCATTTAATTCAAATATAAAAGTTCTTCGTTTAACGAAATTTAATAAATTTATGATTAATTAAAGTTTAGTTAATAATTAACTATTGCAATCTTGCAAAAAATCATTTTGAAAAAAAGTTATTAATAGTTTATTTTCAAATAACCTGATTTGATTGAAAGGTATTAAAATGCTTTTGTCTTGATAAAAAAATAAGCTAAGTAATAAATTAACTATTGGGATATAAAAAAAAAAAATATTAACATTCAGAATTACATTTTTTTTTTTTTCTTTTATTTGGAACTAAGATGCATAATGGCAGTCTAAGATGACAAACATTAATTAGTATTTTATATACTGGATATTTATTTATGGTATACTGGATTTTATTATACTTTTTGAAATAAAAGTTTCGTTTAAAAAACATTATAACTTATTTTATACTAAAAGCTATCGTAATCGTCTTCGTATTGAGAATTCATATTTGTATGAACATTTTACCTAGACTTTTAAAAATATTATGAATATATTAATAATTTATTTTTATGAATTATTTGGCAAATTTTCTAATTTTATAACGAATCTTCAAAAAGATTGCACTAAACGAATTCCATAACGAATCTTCAAAATATGTATCGAAATGCTGTCTGAAAGAACATAAAAATAAATTTCAAAATATGAATCAATGAAAATTTACTTTTATAACATTTAATTTGAAATAACTGTAAACCTATGTTCTGACGTAAAATTTGTCTAATACGTAATTATCTAACGAATCTTCATGATAGCTGTCTGGAAGAACTTAAAAAAATAAATTTCAAAATACGAATAAATGCATTATCATTCGCTTTCGTTAACATATAATTATTGAAAACTTACTATTATAATAATTCATTTGAAACTACTGTAAATCTATGTTCTGACGCAAAGACATCAAAAATGGCGACTACAGATGCTGGGCGAACTGTAATTTTCATCATTACTTCCATGTTGGAAGATGCCCTGCACGTTCCCAGATGAAAGCAAGACTTGGAATGCTGGATTAATGCGGCCGAATGGGATCGTCAATGTAGTTGATTATTCATCGGCCTCTATCCACATAAAACACGATCCATCAGAAAAGGAAAAACATACTAAATGCATGCATTATTGGAGGAACATTCCTGCCTTACTCTTTATAGAGTTTTATAGACAATTTTACTTCTGATGTTGCAAACATGTCTTAAAATTGCCGAAAATATTGGAAATCTTGTATCTTTTTAGATAAGTGCTGTAATGGTATATTATAATTATTTGCCTAAAACAATTTAGATTTATTTTTCACCATATAATATTCTTAAAACAGTCCTTGCAATCCGTTCAAAAGAGTAATGCACATTAAATTTTGTCTGTTATTGTATGTTATGCTTTTTTAATTATTTATTGTTAAATATTAGAAATGTTATTAAATGACTTCAGTATTATATTTTTAAGTATTTCTTTAAATTACATAAATGCATATAATATGTGACAGAAAAAAAATTAAAGGATTTTAATCCATAGATCTTTATGTCATAAAAGTTGTACTTTTTTTCCTTAGCTTTAATTTAAATTTTAATTTTGAAAAAAAAAATTTGTATATGCACCAATACTTATAAAGAAAACGAATAACAATTTTTGTCAGAACTAATTTTATAGTTAATTGTTATGTTATTCAATTTTTTAATTTTAAGAAAAATTGTATTATTGTGATTGAAACTTTTATAACACGTTTAGATTTAGATTTATTCACCTTCACACTTTTAATATTTTTGAAATTTTGCAGCTCAATTGCTATTATCACATATCTAATTTTTAAGAACGTATCATTTTATACTTGAAATTGTGCACCCTTAACTAAAGAAGAAAGTCAAAATTATTATATATTTCATAAATTTTAAATATATTATCATCATCATTAGTGGCGCAACAACCCCATGGTGGGCCAAGGCCGTCCATCTACTGGAAAGTTTTGAGACAAGAGCCGTTTTGTTTTTACGAGGTAGGGTTGTCAGCCCTACGACCAACGCTCTACAGTCATATTAGACTGGGACATACGGTTTAAAGTGGATTCTGAACCACTACAAACATCCATGGCACGGCCATGAAAACCTGTGGCACAGAGCGCCAGAGTGTTGGTCACTCGGCCATCAGGCCCTTTAAATATATAAAAATTAAATATTTTTCAAATTTTTGTATGCGTGTACTGCAAAATTATTGTTTTTTTTAGACAAACACTTATTTTCTGATAAGTTAGAAAAACCTTATATTACCTTCTCTTTAAATTAGACGCAGGAAGCCTAACAATACAGTTTCACTTTAATTTTTTATTTTTAAATTTTATTGGACAAGATATTAAGTGTTGTAATTTAATATTTTATAAAATTATTTCGTATTATAATTCTTTCTTATAATCGCGTAAGACGATGTTCGTGTGAAGGTAGTTTGATAGAAGAGATAAAGGAATTATTTAGAAATAAAACTGGCATCTTTCTATGACACATTTTTAAGTGCTACCTCCTTGGCTTTCATGCTTTTTTATATTCCCTTCAAAAAACTCTTTTGACACTTACAAAATTTTATAACTTTAATGTGTCAAAAACATTGAAATAACTTTTTGGTTCACAAAAAAGTTTGTTTCACTAATACTTCAATCTTTCTAAACAAAAAATTATAAAGAAAAAAATCTTAAATAAATTTTTCCAGAATTTTAAATAAAGTGCAGATATTAAATAATAAATAATCACTTGATAATAACCCTTTTATTATCAATAAGATTCACTTATTTAAAAGTTGGCATCTTGTGTTTTTATGGTTTTTAACGTAATGAATGAACAATGCCTTTTTTCCTGAAGTATTTTTCGTAATTAAAAAAGTAAACATTTTCAAAGAGGAATGCAAAGAATAATAAACGCAAACTGCCAGTTAAAGTTTCAAAATGAGCTTTAAAACAACGAAATAAATAAAATTTTAATGATCAATAAAAAAATTATAAGTACGATTACAAAATATTTTCTTAAAAAAGAATATTGAAAGTGATTTAACTTTTTTTTGTTTAAATTATAAATTATTTTATGATACTCAGGTTACTTAATAAAGTACTTTTAAACTGAAATAATGACAGTTGAAGATGATTAATGGCAAAAATATTGGTTTAATTGAATATTTTTTGTGTTTTGTATTTTTAAAAGTTTTATTTTTAACGTGAGTCTTTAATTCATTAAATTTATCAATACTGACAATCCAATAACCAACCCGGAAAAAACATAAAATTTATGCATTTTAATTAAATTATACATTTACCAATTATGTATTTTTATTGCTGAAATTTTTTAAATTAAAAACAAAAATTTCATATGATTAGGATCATATAAAACTCCAAATAACTTTCTCGAATGTGGTTTGCAAAAAAATTATTTTTATTTGGTCGCCATTCCTTTTTAAACATTATTTAATTTAAAGACGATTTACTGATATGTAATCCACTATAACCATATTGCATAGTAAAAATGGAATTTTATCTTTTTAGTGCATATTATATACTTAAGTGTAAATACTGAAGAAACTTTTTGGATAAACAAATATAAATTTGATAATGAATACACAATAGAAAACACGAAAAGATAATTAATCGAAACTAACTTTTGCTACCCACAAAAATATAATAACTCATGACAGACTGTTATTTATGAAAAAGATTTGTATATGTTAATGAACAATAATGAACACATCTACTTAAACAAAATACTGCATAAGCGTAAATACCAACAGAAATGGAAGATTTAAAAATTCGTATCCATCAAACAATAGATCTATCGTGATATCAGGTAGGAAGCCAAACTTAATAACGATATTTTCGAATTTATAGCCTTTAATTTTTATTGTTGTATTGATATACTTTTACTCTAGTAGCATTTACTAATGAGCAATAGTGAACAGAATGTTTTACTAATGAACAATAATAATCAGAAAGCTTTACAAGTCAACAATATTGAATAGATTAAATGCAAGGTAGTTAAAGCTTAATGCAAAATAATACTATTTCCCAAAATATTGCACATTTGACTTACTATTTACAAAGTAAAAATTCCCAGCTGGATCTGTCATTATCTATTCAACTTCTCCCCTATTTAAACAGATTAAATGCAAGGCAGTTGAATCACAAATGCAAAATAATACTAGTTCAAAAATAGGAAAATTTAAAATTTAATCAAAAGGTCTCTTATGCTATCAGAATAATCGCTTCCTAATAAGAATTTACATCATCTCTTTTTTTTATTATTATAGTACTGTTAATTTATCTAAGAGCATTATGAGAACATTTGACTTACTATTTCCACAGTAAAAGTCCCAGCTGGATCTGCCATTATCCATTCAATTTCTCCTCTATTTAAACAGATTAAATGCAAGGCAGTTGAATCACAAATGCAAAATAATATTATTTTCCAAAATAGGAAAATTTCAAATTCACTCAAAAGGTCTGTCATACTATCAGAATCTGTGCTTCATAATAAAAATTTATGTTATTTATTTTTTATTATTTTAGTACTATTCGTTTATCTATGAGTATTATGAACACATTTGACTTATTATTTCCACAGTAAAAATCCCAATCATCTGCCATTATCTATTCAACTTCTCCCCTATTTAAACAGATTAAATGCTTCAAGGCAAAAATTTATTTTATCACAAATTTGACGCAAAATTAAAAACCCCTTTTTGAACATTATCTAGTTTCCAAAATATTAATCACAAGGTCTGCCATACTATCAGAATACGCGCTTCATAATAAAAATTAATTAATATAATTTCTATTTTATTATTATAGCACTATACGTTTATCTGTGAACATTATGAACACATTTGACTTACTATTTCCTAGTTTCCAAAATATTAAAAAAGGTCTGCCATACTCCCATTTTATTGCATGTTTATCTGCCATTATCCATTCAGCTTCTCCCAGCTTCTCCCCTATTGAATGAATCTCTCAATCTATGCCTCCTCCAATTCAATCGGGAGGTGAAACTTAATTGATAGAAGACAGCGACCCAAAGAGACGAAGATTGGGGCGATTGATGTTGATGAAGTGGTGATCAGCGTTATTGGAAAAAGGGGGGTGGGAGGTCTGTGTAAATTTACAGACGGGATTAGCTCCCCTTGTGGGTGTATCGTTCCAAGGATGCGTTAAACAAGCTCCTTTGGTCATGGGGCGACGCTAATCCGCCTCGCGAAGTTTGATGTTTGCTTGCCTGCAGAGCTTGGATGGTGGGCAGGAAAATTAGTTGTGCAGGAAGGGTTTCCGCGTCACTTAAAAATACAGGATGCAATGACGCACAAGTGTGAGTGTGTGTGTATACGTAGAGGGTTTCTAGTGGATGGGATGAAAATGTCTATGCACATCTCTTTTTAAGTTAAATTTAATGTTTTATGTAGATTTTTATAATGTAAAAAAAGTTTTGGAAAATGTAAAATGTCTTAGAATAAATTTAACTTTTAGATAAATTCGGATTAATTAAACATTTTTTATAAAACATCATTTAGGAATAAAGTTTCACAGGATTCGTAAATTTAAATTTCAATGAGATTAAAAGGACTCAAAATTAGGAACGAGATTCTACATTCTATTATATTTTGCACTAAAATTAGTTTGAGGACTTAAAATTATACAAATTCTCTTTAGATTAAAATTGTACAAAAAAGAAAAATAATAATAATAATAATAATAATAATAATTAAAAATGCACTTTTGAAAACACTATAATTTTTGGAAGAGACATTTTTAGACGCAACAATACAAAAAGAAAAATTTATCTTCCCTTTGAACACTATTTATGAATGTCTTTAGTATTTATCATAATTTCTTTGTTTATTAATTAATTATAAAATCATCACCGCATACTATGTTAAAAAATTAAGTTATAAAAAATATGGGATTCAATTATTTTAAGAATGTTTTTTTTCGTGTGCACAAGACATAATTTAAGTGTTTTATAAATTAATTCTATGATCAAGGAAATATTCCAAAAGTATAATAAAAAGTTAAAAAATAATTCGTGGAAAAAATGTAATATATTTTTTGTGCATTATTTGCTACACTGTTCTTTGAAATTATTCATTACTTATTAATGAAAAAGTATGTTAATATTCAAAACATATTTTGCAAAAATACTGTCTATGACAGGCTTTAATCTAACATATAGAGTGTTCACTTTTTCCATGAATTAAATTTAAATAAATAAAAAAACTTGAATGGCATCAATTTGGAATAGGATTTAGTTATCGTCTGAATCAATAAAATTTTTATTCTATTTTAAAATATCGCTGAAAAATAAATAAGGGAGCGAAGTATATATTTTTGCTCGTTTAAATAACATTTATAAATCTTATGCGCTTGTTAAAAAAAAAAAAGATGTGAAACGTTTAATTTTAATATGTCTACAAGTAAAATAAGTTACATAATCAATAGAAAAGGACAGAGATGCAAATTTTACATCTGAGTGGAGTAAAGGGTAAAAATGAATATCTATCATTTTATCTCATATTTAAAAAAAATTTCCAACCCCTCAAAGAACTATGGCAAAATCTTTAAACGTACTGTAGAAACTTTATAAAAATTATAAAACCTGATTTAAATCTAATCAACACAAAACAACGATGTTCACTGGCTGAAGCCAAAAAATGTTTCTCGACTTAAAACTAATGTGAAAATTGTTGAAAAATTATTTAGCATGTGAAAAAGGGAAATGTATAATTAAAATTGAAGATGCTAGAATATATTTATGCGATTACAACAGAAAAAAGAATGATTTACTACTGAAAGAGTGGAGAAAAATTACTAAAATGTTGGATCTATATAAAATAAAGTAAAAGTAACAAAGTAAGGGAACTTTTTATGATTATTATTGGAGTCCCTTATAACGGAAAATTTAAAATAAGGAGAGTATTAAAAATATCGAAATTAACTCAGATTACTATTAGAAAAAAAGTTATAACGCCTGTTTTGAAACAATGTCTTCCGATATTTAATCTATTTTAAATTCCATCAGGATGAGGCTACCAATCATACCTCTAAATCAACTGATCAATATTTGGAAAAAAATGAAACACGAAAGAGAAGTTGAGAGTATTCCTTTTAAATACATCCCATCCATACGTCCGTATGGATCTTTTATGGATTACATTGAATTGTGAATATTAAGCCAAGCCCTTTATAAAAACATACAAAAACACTAGATGGACACTGGAATTGGTTTAGTTTGTCGCTCTACGGTCATTTATTGCACATTTTAGGCTAAGCAGACCAGCAGCTATAGTATAACTTGTATTCCGAATCACTAATCAACATCCATGCTGTCGCCAGGATTCTGTGGTAGCAGGAATCTTGTAGTACCAAAGCTAGAGCTGAAGACAATTAGCCATTAGGGCGCAATGAATTCTGGTTTGGTTTAGTTGGTCGCTCTATGGCCATTTTTTGCGCACTTTACGGTTATTAGACCGAGACCTGCAACTTAACGTGAATTCCGAATCACTAACAAACATCCATGTCACCACCAGAATTCAAATCTGTAACCATGGTACCAAAGGCCAGAGAGCTAGCCAATTGGTTATCAGTCCGGGATGGAGTCTGGTAGATTATGATGAGGAGTATAAGAAACGAAGATATTTTAAGAAAAGCTTTTTTATCTTGAAAATTAAGATGTAATTTTTTTTTTACACAATGACATCAGATTGATCAGACTATAAAATGATATTTTTATCTTTTTTTTTTTTAAATAGATTTTCCAAAAATCATTAAAAAATATGTGAACACACTTTGCATTTTTTTTTTTTTTTTTTTTCGTGCTGTTCCGACATGTTCCAACCAATTTTTTGAATAAATGTACTATTAATCTATGCATATGAAGGTCGTCATTATATTATTTTAAACATAACGCCATCTTACATTTAAACATAATGTCATCTATACAGCATAGTAATTTCTACTGCATGATCCAATTTACTTTTTTTCCGAGATCCCATTAAAAAACATATAACGATCCTTACCATGTTTCCATTTAAAAACATCTCGAACTAACTCCAAGTATCTATTATTCACAATTACATATTTACACCCCTCCAGTGATTACCTCTACACGAGACGACATCCAAAATATGACATGCAAGTTGCAAAACCCCCTAATTTAATAAAGAAGAAACATAAATATTTAACTATGTCGTCAGATGTCTGCTGCAGTCGGAAGATCTTCCACAAGGAAGGAGTTAAGGCCACGGTCTCTTAATAGCACTAAGGTACATACGAAATTAGCCATTTACATCAAAACCAGATAGAAGCGAATCAAATCTGGTCATTCTGCGCGTTAACAGTAATGATTCACAAGATCTGAGGCGGAGGAAGGCAGTCAGGTTTCGTAATTACAATTGCCTTGGCAGCGAAAGATTTTATTCCCGGGTCGGCTGTTAACGTCGCGCTGATCATCTGCAATTCGTCAACAATCCCCCACAGGGGAAGGGGTTCTCGTTTGTGGTCGGAATTACGGAAGCCGTGACTGGGATTCTTTCTTAAGCCAGGCGGGCCTCTTGAGGGGGTGGGGTCAGCTGATAACTTGATGCGTCTTCGGGTCCACATGTGGAGGGACTTAAAATGCATTCATTGTACTTCAATATTGAGACTGGGTTAAACAAAATATCTGCTTCGACTACTCTTAACATAGATTCTCGACTCTACTTATTATAAATATCGAATATGAAGCGAAAATTGTATGCTAATATTTTGCTGACATTCTTTGTAATTATCCTGTGGTATTCAACTTGGGCCCACAGCCAATAACAATTTATAACTAATTACCGATTATCTTGGAACTAACGAATAGCCTTGGTATTAAAGTGCTTAATTACATAATAATAAAGACTTATGGCGTTTTGGCTATTTCCTTTAAAATGTTGAGTTTTCTAATATTTTCTATATTTTTAATCCTGGCATACAAAGCTATTATCATTTGTAAATAGTATCATTTTGTCTTTCAGTATAATACAGGGCTCAACTTGTGGTTTAAAGCCATCAGTAGACTTAGTCCAGATGTAGGGACAATTAAAATATATTAATTGGACTTCTGTGATATTACAGGGTGAGTAAAACAAGGTGGTTATACCAACAGCTATAAACAACTGTACTTATACTATTATAAACATTGATACAAGACTCGACATTAAAAGTCGATATGCATGACTATAATAAGCATTGATATTTAACTCGACTACTGTAAAAATCAACAGTTAACACGAAAACATATCTGGGAAAGACAAAATATCTGCCTCAACTCCTCTTAACATGGTTTCTCGACTTTACTTATTATAAACATCGAATAAGAAATGAAACTTGTTATGCAAACAAATGGGAAGTCAAATGTTTATTGGCATTCTTTGTAATTATTCTGTCTTATTCCCCATGGGCATACAGCCAATAGTAATTAATAACTAACTAATACGCTTGGTGTTACGATACTTAACAACGTAGTAATATTTTAACGATTTAATGGCTATTTCCTTTAAAATGTTTTGTTTTCTAATTTTTTGTATATATTTTTAATCCTGTCATGCAAAGCTATTATTATTTGTAAGCAGTATCATTTTGACTTTCAGTATAATACAGACTCAACTCGGGGTTGAAAGCCACCAGCAGGTTCAGTCCAGATGAAGTGACATTTAAAATATATTAATTATGTGGTGACTTATGTGGTATCACATGTTGTATAAGATGTACTATAAAGATGTACTATAAATAACTATACTCTACTAAATTATTATAAACATTGATACAAGACTCGACAACATTAAATGTCGATATACATGGCTATACTAATTATTGGTACTTGACTTGACTACTTTAAACATCAGTTAACTCGTAAATTTAATCTAAACACTCGACTTATTAAAATTATCAATCTAAAAGAACTGTATGTGATGAAGTGAGAAGATAAATATTTTGATGGAATTCTTTATAATGAGTCTATGTTGTACCTTTAGATGTACAGCTAGCATCTAAAAAATTACTTCATTAACTAAACAACAGATTAAAGTGGAGTATACTGCCAAAATGCAATACTACTACGTATTAAAAACAATTTACCAGATATTCATTATTATCTTATTTGTCATTGATTGTTTTGGCGTAACTCATTCTAGCTTCTATATTTCGCATTTAGTTCTCTTACAGAAGAAAAGGCAAACCTCAAGTGTTCCTCAATCCTACTAACGTACCCTTCCCAATATTCCTTTTATACTATAACTTTCTATTCACTTATTAAGATAGCATGATTTCGAGTGGTGAGGGTTAAAGAAAGGAGGAAAATAAATGGAAAGGTTAGGATGGTCCTACATTTTTAGAAGTGTTGCTGTATCTTTCATATGCAATTCGATGATTACTCTTTACTATGTGTAAGTTCTCAAAGTTTAAACTGTGGCTTAGAAAGGATTACTGAGAAAGTTCTAATTGCATAAACCAGTAGCAATCAACCTGGTCCCTACCTCCCACTAGTGGACGTTCCGACTTTCATGGTGGGCGGAAGGGATTTTGTCTGCTACTGAAGTAATTTCCTTTTTTTATTTTTAATGCAACTGATTTTTTAAAATGTTGAATTAAAGGGATTTTCATGTATTGCTTAAAAATGGCTGTCATACCCAAATATGTGAAAAATGATATTCAGTTTATTGATACGGTTCCCTACTTCAAATCTTGGGGAATCAATTTTTAATGCTGTTAATGTTATTATAACCAATGAAAGAAACTGCCTGAATACTTCTAAAAGTTTGTTTGTTCCTTACAAAAATTGACTAGATATCCATTACTTAGATTCATAGTATCAACATCAGGGATCTCATTAATAATTCCATTAATTAGAAGTAACTTCATCAGATTCCATGCTTGTATGCATACAAAGTATGAATAAAAGATAGATTTAACTACAATAAGTAGTTTTATAAATATTACCAAACTTACTAAAAATTCGATAGAAAATATTTGGTAAGAAATTGTTATTATATGCTTTAACTTGGTGTAACTCTGATTTATAATTTTTATAAAGTAAAGTCACTTTCCTACTTTATAAATCGACATAACTGTGGAACCTGTAGATGATTAGAAAATTGTACTCCTAACAGAGATACAAAAGTGGGCAGTAGGTATAAAAAGGTTGACTGCCCCTGGCATAAACATTTTGAATTGAGAATTAATAATAGTAAAAGTGATATTCTATTTCTTTATAACTGAAAACATTTTTTATTGATTGCATCAATACCATGGGGCTACTAATGAAGAAGATATATATAGATGTACTTCCTATCATTAGACATTATATTAATTTAGCTATTAAACATTTTACAAATGGGAAGTAATATGTAGATTGAAGGGCTATGATTTACATCAGTTTTATATTTGTATGCGCTTACATGTATATACTTAAGGACCTTAAAAAGTTACTATTCTAATCTATGATTATACATCTTAAAAGGAAAAACAATAAATAAATACTAACAATGATAATAACATAGATTAATAAATAAAAATATAAAAAAAATCTGTATAATTTATTGGATTTGGTTTCATTTATTTTGTATGAAGGCATCGAGTATTTATTTATATAGAAATATTTATTTTTCTAGACTTTGAGCACTAGTTATACGGAGTCAAGGAATATTAATTATATAGAGCCACTGGGTATTTCATTTATCTGCAACATTTAGTATTTGCTTATATAGAACTAAAGTATTAAATACGATAAATTACGAATGAAAATATCGAGTCTTTTATTACATTCATAACCTACCAATTCTTTACTTTTTTCATAAATATAGTGAATTTCTTTTACAGAATTTTTGCTTTGAACATTAGAAAACGCTTAATTTCTAAATTTACGGAGTGCCATATGTTGTAATATTTACTCTACTTACAAAGCAATTAAAGTAATGGAAATTTATATACAATTCAATATTATCAGTGTTGATATAAGATTTGCTACTTTTTTTCCTTGAAACATATGATAGTTTTCCAACAGAATACTTCAGTTAAATAAATCACACAAGAATGAAAAAAAATCTAAATGCACCTATATGTATCATAATGCCCCTGAAGCAATTAAAAGCATAAAAAATTTATTTATTACGGGTGAATTTTAAAATAAAAATATATTTATTGGGATGAAGACATGGAGTATTTATTTACATAGAAAAATTAAAGACGTTGAGTATTAGTTATATGATGCCAAGGAATATTAGTTTTATATAGCCATTGAGTACTGATTATATAGAGCCACTGGATATTTATTTATCTGCAGCCATTTAGTTATAGTTTATATAGGACTATTCAGCATTAATTATGATAAATTACGAATGAAAATATCGAGTATTTTATTGCATTCAAAACATACCAATTATTTACTTTTTTCATAAATGTAGTGAATTCTTTTCACAGAATTTCTGCTTTGAACACTAGAAAACTTTTAATTTCTATATTTACTGAGTGCTTAATTTTGCAATATTAACTCTATTTACAAAGCAATGAAAGTAAGAGAAGTTTATATACAATTCAATGCTATCAGTGTTTGATGTACGATTTGCTACTTATTTGCGTTGGAGCATATGATAATTATATATTTATGATAAGAATTATATGATTTCATATTTACGATATTAATTTATTCTTTACTTCAGTTAAAATAATCATGCATGAATGAAATAATTCTAAATGTACATATACATTCAAGAGCCAAAACAATATGATCACCAGTCAATAACGAGTTGGCCCACCTTTGGAGCGCAACACAGATTCAACCCGCCTTGGCATGGATTAATACCACCACTTAATACCAGATAAATATCACTCCCACCTGATCACGTGCCTTCCACGTCATCCAGGCGAGTTCATTGCAAAATGTAGAGGTGGTCATAATGTTTTGGCTCTTGAGTGTATGTGTTATAGTGCAATTAAAAGCATAAAAAATGCAAAAAATTCAATTTTGGTGTGAATATTTTTATTGCAGAAGTTCGTCATGAATATCTCAACAAAATAAACGATACATATTACAATAATGGCTAGACGGATGAAAATTGAGATTTCCACTGCACTTTTCCTTTCAAGATAATAGTTTTAGTCATGACCGTTCCAATGGCCGTTTTTATACAAGTAAGGAGAGGTATCAGAAGCGACATTGAAACGACTCTCTTGTCGAAGAAATTTGTGCTTTTCCGTCCGGAGTCAAATACTTTTCTTAAAAGTCCATTACTTTAAAAGCTCGCGAACAAAGTGAACAGTGTTTCAGGCTTTATTAACTGTAAATATCGACTTTTCAACAGAGTGAACGCTCAAAGTTCGCATAAACTTGTGTTTAAAGGAAAGAAAGTGTTATCCGGAAACTTCCATGTGTGGCATTGTCAACGTCAATAAATTATTGCGAGGGAAGATATTTCAGATCTCACTCTTTTGCGGAGCTGCTTGGAAACTTTTCAAATTCCCTTCGGCTCCGAAAGATTCGTTAAATATTGTTTCGAGAAGTCAATATAAACAAGATGGCATTTGAGGAAGTCATATATCTTTTACAAGTTAAATTATTTACGACGAAAGATTATTGAAGATGAGTCTACTGGGTCATAGATCTTTTTTTTATCATCTCAGAATGCCTTTAAATTAAATCGTTGTAATAATTCATGGCTTGGCGATAGAAATTTTGAAAAAAAACCCTTCCTTTTCGAAAATTGATTTCTATATCTGTTTTTAAAATTAGCGTGGTGTTAAGTATTAGCGTGGTGATTATTATCAAGTAGCTTATTATTATAGCAGGATTTGGAGAGGTGATGGCTATAAATAAGCTGAAATACACTCAAGAGCCAAAACATTATGGCCACCTATCAATAACGAGTTGGCCCACCTTTGGCGCGCAACACAGTTTCGACCCGCCTTGGCATGGATTAATATCACCACTTAATACCAGTTAAATACCACTTCCACCTGATCACGTGCCTTCCACGTCATCCAGGCGAGTTCATTACAAAATGTAGGGGTGGTCATAATGTTTTGGCTCTTGAATGTATGTGTAAAGGTTAGGGTGGCTGTACATTTTGAGAACTGCTGTGGCATCTTACATATGCAACTCGATGATTAACCTTTACTACGTGTAACTCCACAAAGTTTAAAATGTGAAAGAAACGATCACTGAGAAAGTTAAATAACAACAACATTACAACAATAAAAAAAAACAACAACATTACAACATCAATAAGAAAGTTAAACAACTGCAGCATTACATTACAACAACGTTACATAACACTGCCCTGTTAATTAATAATAGGTAGTGGATATAGAAAAAGTGGTGCTCTGTTTTCTGATAACTAAAAACAATTTGTATTTATTGCATCGATAATTTTTAATACATATAATATATGATAGAATTTGACAATTATTATTATCATTATGTAATATGAATGTACTAACTATTATCGAATTGCTCTCACTTAAAGATGATTTGATGTAATGAGAACTAGAGGCAGAAAAAAAAAAGGATAAATATTTCTAAAAAACGACGAAAGATTATTGAAGATGGGTCAACTGAGTCATCTTTTTTATCATCTGACAATGTTCTAAAATAAGTAAATAATTGGAGTTTATGAAATTATAATTACATAAACAAAATAATATAAGAATGGGTAATCTGTGTTTAGGTGTACTAAGGAAAACTAGGCAGATATGTTCAAGTATTGAAGATTATTTTAAATGTACACAATTTTAAGTGCAGTGTGCAGGTTGACCAACCAGATTATAACTGGGTGTGGTTGGATTGAGATACTGGAGGCACATGTTTGAGAAAAAGCTTTATTCACACACGGACAAACATCACACACACACAATTAGAGACATACACTATTTAGCACATTTAAAGACAGCTAATTATAGATTCTTGGAACGACGACACTAAATACTAGATACTTGAATCACTAGATACATGAACGTCAATAAATTATTGCGAAGAAAGATATTTCAGATCCGGAGCACTCACTCTGCTGCTGCTTGGAAAGTTTTCAAATTTCCTTCAGCTCCGAAAGATTCATTAAATATTGTTTCGAGAAATCGATATAAACAAGATGGCATTTGAGGAATTCATAGATCTTTTACAAGTTAAATTATTTGCGACGAAAGATTATTGAAGATGAGTCTACTGAGACATTATTTTTTTATAACATGAGAATACATTTAAACGAAATCATTATAATAATTCATATCAAGACAATAGAAATCTTTTGTAGAAAAAGCATACTTTTTGAAAATCGATTTCTATATGCAAGTTTTTAAAATTAACATGGTGTTTAATAATAAATGAAAAATTAAATATTTTTTGTACTTTATAATAAAATTTATAAATGGGTAAATAAATGGAGTTTATGACATTATAATTATACCAACAAAATAACATGTCCCTGAATGACAGAGTGTCTAGTGCTCTGGCGCTCGGTGCCACAGGTTTCGGGTTCGAGTTCTGGTGGTCAGATGGATGTTTGTAAGGAATGGGATGTTGTTTAAAATGTATGGAATCCACGTTAAACAATAGGTTCCGGTATCATATGACTGTAAGAGCGTCACGGAGCCAAGTAAGACTTCTACCTACGGGTGCTCCATCACAACAGAAGTTGTCCCGTTTCCCTCCATTCGTGAGTGACACTGAGGATTAGTCACAGCATAAAATAACATAAGAATGGGTGATTTGTATTTATGAGTACTAAGAAACATTTAATGATTCAAAAGGCAGATATGTTCAAGTATTGAAGATTATTTTAAATGTACACAATTTTAAGTATAGTGTACAAGTTGGGCAATCAGATTATGACTGGATGTGGTTGGATTGAGATACTGGGGACACAAGTTTGAGAACTCACAGCTGTATTCAAACACGCACAAACACCATACACACACAATTGGAGACATACACTATTTGACATATTTAAAGACAGATCATTATAGATCCGTGGAAGAACTCCAATTCTATGCAGAAAACCCGAAATTAGGATACGCGCGGGGTGCGTGAAATATACTTCCTCTCCGGGTGAGTAGGACGAAGCACGGTTACATAAGTACTTTAAATATGAGTTACTATTTCCTACTATTTTAAATACTTCTTTCTGTTGAACATAGGTGTGCCTTGTGTTCCATATTTAAGCTATGAATATTCCATCTATAGACAGTGAAGAAAAAAGTTGTCTTCCTAGACAACTTTTAATGGTAACTGCTCTGCTGTGCGTGGATGGGGGGGTGCGGGAATTGCATTGCAGAAAGTTGGAAAACTATCAACAGGCAGCTTGACCTTTTATACTGAATACTAAGTACTTTCTTGCACACATGCTGTTAGAAATTTTTGAAAGCAATGAATTGTAATGAATACTTGTATTAACAAATCAAACACCTTGACAATTAGAACCGTGAACAAATATATTTATTATTTCAGAATTATTTGGTATTTTACAAAAAGCATTGTCCAAAGAATTGTTTATAAACTTTTGTTCGAATTTATTAAAAAAATACAATAAATAATAATCTAACAATTCAAATTTCAATTAATTCCTTTTTAATTAGAAAAACAGAATTTTTTTTTACCTATAATCTTAAATATTTTGATTTTTAAGTGAACAGTAGAAAGCATTAATATTTTTTAGCATCAATTAATTTTAAAATATCCAATTTTTATTTTTGCTGAAAAATTAAGTTTTTGTGGAGATTAAAAGCATAAAAAAGCGTACATTTCAGTACATTTTACAGATTATAAAAACTTTATTCTAGATAATAATTAATATATCTACCCTTCTCATATTTAATGACTTCTTTTTTTCCGGGGATAATAATAATATTTAATTTTTCAAAAACAATTTAAAAATAATCAACAAGGCATCGAATCTAATGAAAAAAAATAGCATGTTCATAAAAATTTCAAATAAATTAATGAAATTTAATTAAACAGCAATCTAAAATTTCAATAAATAAAAATAATTTTTCATTGCTATCTTTATTTTTTTTCTGGTTACTAGTTAAAATTAAACCAATTATAATTAGGATGTAACTTCATAGAAATAACAAAATTTTGTATATGAATTATAAAGAAATATTAATTACGAATTGATTTAATATTTAGTTTATTTATTATTTTTTTTCAAAAACTGCTCATTGTTAATTTGAAATACGACGCATAATGTAGAATTTACTGTTATATAACTAAATTGACTTGTTTCCAAATATTTTGATGTTTTAAAGAAGCTGTTGAAGTAAATAATATTGTTTGAAATAAAGTAAATTAAAGAATTTCCCAAAAAAAATGATGTCTTGATAACAGGAATCAAAACATTATTTCTCTTTGAAATTCTTTAATTTATTCTATTTCAAACAATATTTTTATACTTCCATAGTAAAGATCTACTTCTTGTAGTTAAGATGCTTTTTCAAAAACTCATTTTCTCATACATCCTTTTACACATCTTTATTAATTTTATTTTCTTCTTCTTCATTGGCGCAACAGCCGCATGGTAGGCCAAGGCCAATCTGCCTATTGGCAGATTTTGAGACAGGAGAGGGTTTCTTTTTAAGAGGAAGGTTTGCCAGCCTTACGTTCTACACTACAAATATCAATGGCACCACCGGAACTGGAACCCGAAACCTGTGGCACCGAACGACAAAGTGCTAGTCATTAGGCGAAGAATTAATTTTATGTACTAATAATTGTTTTAATAAAATTAGTGGCTCTCAAATTTTAAGTGCTAAAATAAATAAAATAGACTTTGAATAACACGTTTATACATAAAGATAAATATACAAATATGTACAGATATTTTTTTTTCAGTTGCGAAATCTAGATTTAAAAAGTGAAGCTGCGATGATTCAACTTTTTTTTTCTTTCTAATGCAGCTGGCAAACACAGACAGCTTGGTCTTGAATGCCTTAAGGCAAGCGCTGCACAGACGTTACTCACTTTGCATTACCCAGGGGGCGCGTGTAACTTGAAGATAAGCTACGGACGCGAAGTAACAACGCCCCCGCAACGCTCTACGATCCTATTAGACCGGGACCTACTTTTTAAAGTGGAGCGAACCACTACAAACAACCATGGCCCGCAAATAGACTTTGAACCCGATACCATTTATACCGAGCGCTAAATATACCTATCAGCCATTCAGGCCCCTTTAGATTTAAAGTGAAGCTGATGATTCAACTAAATCTAGGCTTTCTGTACTCATTCAGTTTAAAATATTTTCTTTATTGTTTCTAATTATTAATTAGTCTTATTACAATTGTCTTGAAGCTAATGCTTTTAAAAATGAAATTTAATGGTTTCTATGAATGACATGAAATTGAGAATTTTTCATTTTTACGTGATTATAGAAAGATTTCTGAATCATACAAGAACGCATATTTATAGAATATTAATTCGTGTAGTTAACAAGTTTATTTAATTTATGCACTTACTGTTATGGCATTTGAAGGAAAAGGATCTATGGGGTCACATTTAAACATCGCTCCGCACATGTTATTTTAAAATAATTGTTAAAAAAAAAGTTAGTAAATAATGTTCAATGTACAACATCTACCATAATAAACAAATAAATATGCCATAGTTTTATTGAAAATAATTATAATTATAGCTGAAATTTAATTTTTAGTAGAACTTTTAAAAATAATTAAGCAAGTCAAGAAATCAATTTATTATTTAATTATTGAATTAAAATTTTTTTTTTAAATAGAATCTAAATTTGTATTTAAATACTACAAAAACCTTGATTTTTTTTATAATTCGTATTTTGAAAATGATCTAATTAACATGAGGATTAATAATAAAATACACGTTTAAAAATCATAATTATTTAAAGAGATTTTACATTTCATGTTATTATAGTAACATGAAATGTTAGGGGAGTTAGGTAGGACTGTAACAGACTTGAAGTCTAAATGATTCTGGTTATTAATGACTTCTTCTTTATATGGATATTAATTATAGGATATTTCCACCTAATTTTAATAAATAGCAACTATTATGTAATGCACATTAACGATAAGTATGTTTGGGATTAATTTGTTAATTAGTATAAAGCCTTTTTCAGATACTAGTTATATGGTTCAAACGGATAATTTGTAATGTCAACAAAACGTTAAACCTCTCCTGAATAGTATAAATTTTTTGAGATCAGTGTTTATAATAGGTGAAATATTGGAAAATTTTTATAGTAGCCGAGTCTATTATTATTATTATATATATGTATGAATATCTATAGTAGTCGAGCTGAGTATTGATGTTTATAACAGTAATACTGAGTATTGGTGTTTATACACTCAAGAGCCAAAATATTATGACCCCTACATTTTGCAATGAACTCGCCTGGATGATGTGGAAGGCACGTGATCAGGTGGAAGTGGTATTTAACTGGTATTAAGTGGTGGTATTAATCCATGCCAAGGCGGGTTGAAGCTGTGTTGCGCGCCAAAGGTGGGCCAACTCGTTATTGACAGGTGGTCATAATGTTTTGGCTCTTGAGCGTAGTAGTTGAGGAAATCATTTTGTCTTACTCTGTATTATTACTTAAGGTAAATTGATGTATTTCAGTTGCGACTACATCTCGACTTGAAGAAGCAAAATATATGCTGTGCTCACAAGATATAAAAACTCTAGGTAACGAGTTAGACAACCATGTAATAAACTGTAAGTAAAAATGATACTGATTACAAATGATAATATTCTGAGGCATATAACAGGGTTTAAAAATATAAACAACAAATAAGATGCTTAAGATGCTATAATGTGATGACTCCTTTCCGTATTTGATTAAGATTCTTTGAAGCCATAAACTGCATCACAGGTATGAAAATGAATTCAAGGAATACAGAAATCAAAGAATTATTTTGGGAATTTATTCCCCAAAAATACTCACTGGCACCAAAGTTAAGCACTCCACATAATAGTTACTTACACCTATGCCAAAGAAGCAAGCTCATGTTAATGATTTCCTTTTACTCTAAATAAAGAAAGGTGACGACACAGGTCGTAAATTAACGCAACTAATTAATGTCAGCTCATTTTTAAATAAAACCCTATGTTTTTATGTATAATTAGTCCTTTTTTTATAATTAGCATTTTTTTCGTTTTCTACGCAAATTGAACAAGGAGTTTAATCATAGAAATCATATATTTTACATACAATAAATCATTTCTGTAGCAAATGAAACGTAACTTCTGAAAATACGAAACCCTACCAGCTTTGCCATTAATATATGTCTGTCTTTAATTCTTATCACATCAATTCACTTTTCGATGAAAGAAATACTAAACTGAAAATGCATAATGAGTTAATTTGTCCGGCTATTCATATTGAAATCTAATTCAGATGTTAGATCAGTTACAATTTACTGGGAATATAAATTATTAAAGCAAATGAAAGAGATAGTATTCACTTTTCAAGAATTAAAAAGCTATACTGTACCAGACAGAAATCCTTAATTTCTATTATTCTAAGTAAGAAAAATACAAAAAGGGATAGTGATAATGTATAAGTAATAATATCATATAATAAGCATCCTTTCCAAATTAAAAAGGAAATTAAATAATATAGGAATCATATGTTAAACATATTAAAGAAAAATCTTCATAATATCAAGAGAAAGGTGATGTAATACAGCTCAAAATGCATTAATCTACCCTAACCTTAACACTTATTTTGCTCTGTCTTTAGTACTCATTAGTTTAACTCATCCCTGAATTAGAGATCAATCCAAAATGATAATGTATAATTACTACAACCCCCCGAAGATTACTTTCAACGTTCTTGAAAGAAGTGCTAGAAGCAGAACCTAAAAGCCAAGACATTCCATGAATCAATTCCCTAGAAATAATCAATGACATATATCTGCATCGTTACGACGCTTTTCCGTATTTAATTATGGTTCAGCTTCGAATCCATAAACCGTATCACAGGTGTAGAAATGAATGGGGTACAGCAAAGAAATGAATCCTCAGGGAATTTCTTAGAACAAGGTTCACTGGCAACAAAGTTAAGCGTTCCTCATAATGATACTTACCACCTTTTGCTGAAGATGCAAGCTCAAGTTAATAAATGCTTTTCCCTTTAAATAAAGAAAGGGTGCAAACACTGGCAATAAATTAATCCCCGAACATCTCTAATTAGCTAGAGCATGAATAGCATTATGTTCTAATTAGAAATTTTACAAGCGTTCTTTTCATTTGATTATTAGCGTGCAGAGGAATAAAATTCTTTCCCAATTATTGCCATTTTTGTTTTCACATTGAGAGAACAGAAGAAGGAATTTTTTTTTTTTTTTGTCTTCCAAATATCGGCTGAACAGTTAGCTTCCGGCTTTGGAAAAGAGTAGATTTTATCACGCTGGAATGGCAACGGGAATTTTTTTTTTTACCTTCATGCTGCCATTCCGTTCCTTTTAATTGTGGCGTTTTATCATGTGGTATAAATCGTTTGGATCATCTCGCAGGCAACTCGAAGGTTTATTGATAATCGTTGGATTTAATTAGTACCCGTTATAATTTGTGCAAAGAGGAAATTAAATATGCTTCAGTGAATGTCGGGAATGGGAAACTGCAGTTAAAGCATACGGGGAGGGGGGATAGAACACAAGGGGTCATTGTGACTAATTGATTTATCTATTCTCGTAATTCTGCAGTTGGTTTAAAAGGGCTCAGCATCCCCCTAAAAGTTGCAGATTCTTGTTCCACATTACTGGAAAATTTATTCGAATGCAGTTTAAATGGGCCTCCCTATTTTAGGGATGCTGTTCCCAGTAATCAAAAGTTGGTTGAGGGCATTAAAATGTGACTACGTTTCAATTGGAACGCTACAATTTATCTATTGTGTTAATAGACGGAAAAGAATTCTCGGCAAAGCCTAATTTTCCCAAAAGCGGAATGGCTCAAAGTGGAAATACTATTATATCGAGAACCTTTTAAGCAAAATTTGAATAGAAATGTCCCCTTAAAGTGAACAGCCGCCTTGTTACTGCCGTGTCTTTGACAGTAACTAATGTCACTATAATTAAGGTTTGATTAAATTCTTGACTATTTGATCGTGCAAAAATTTCTTTTATTTAAAATAAACTATAAAATTGAAAATGGCGTATTGGAGGTAGTATTTTATTAATATCCTATTAATAATCAACACTTTTATCAAACATTCATTTAACAATGCAATAACAAAACAATACATATTTAAATGTTATTAATTTTATTGAAAAAGACATGCACCATTTGTAGTTTTTAGACTCGGTAATATACTTATTTGGGGTCTGATGGCGAGTAATTAGCGCTCAGTACCCCAGGTTTCGGATGCGAATCCCGGTTCGCATCTAGCTGTTGGTTCGGTGTTGTTGGTAGTGGTTCGAAATCCACTTTAAATAGTAAGTCCTGCTCTAATATGACTGTATAGCGTTGGGCATAAGGTTGAGCACACTATCCCGTAAAAAGAAAACATCTCCTGACTTGAAATCTGCAGTACGCAGACAGGCTTGGCCCGTTATGGGGCTGTTGGGTCCAATGAAGAAGGATATATTTATTTATTTTGACTGAAATCCGAAGTTTTTTTAAATGCAAAAAAAAAAAGTTGCTGACAAGGATGAGTACATGAATCTTTCAAATATTTGTGGTCAAAAAAGACCACAACTTTCAATACATTCATACATACATCATTTTAAGGATTATACATAGAGACATCTATTCAATTACTGTTATTATCAATTCAAAGAATATTATCGATCCTTAAAAATTTATTCGCAATTTTATTTACTCTTAATGCAAATTTTATCACCAAATAAGACAATATATAAATATCTTTCGGAATATTTCAAAAGCAAACTAAAAAATATTGACACCATAATCTTTGTAAATAAAAACTGTAAGCGATAAAATATTTCTTATTTTCTGAATTTGATTTGTGATTTTAACCATAAAAGATAATGTTCATTACATAACCATTTATTTTTCACGTTATTCTTCTGAGTAAATATTAAATTATTATAAGCTAATCTATTTAATTTCATTAAAAGTTCCAAATAAAATCAACTATAATTTAACAATAATGTATCTTATAAAAAGACAACATGTTTATTGAATCTGTAATGCATATTTTTCACTTATATAATTCAAATTATTTCATAGCTACTTTAACTAATTAAAACTGAATTTTAGTTAATAAGGTATCATTCTATTATATCTATAACATCATATAATAAAGATAAACATGAATGTAATTAGAAAGATGTTTTAAATAAATAAAAATTGTGGTAGTCAAGACAATTACCTCTATGCTCTTGATTATAATTTATCTCGCCTTTTTCGATCGGTTATTTAATAAGTATTTTAATATAATGAACTATTATAATGAATAAAAAAATATCATTCTTCTATTGCTATTGTTCTCTGTTATTATTTGCTACAATATGAAATACTTCTTGTTGAAAAGCATGATTCATTGTTGCATAAACATCAATGTATTACTTCATCAGTTTTTTTTTTCAGATTCACATATTATTACAAGGATATTTTGATGCAGGTTTTTGTTGCATATTTATTCAATTTAAAATACATTTAAAAGAATAAAAATTAATTCAAATACTTTAATAAATCAAAAATAAATAATTTAAAATCTACTTTAAAAAAACTCTTTTTTTCCTATTTACATAGAAACTGAATTTTTCAATATTGTTTCAATAATACTGAATTTTGAAATTCCTGTAATAATTAAACTGATTTTATACTTAAATTTAAAATATATATATATTAATTAAAAAATAAAATTTCTACCTCGCAAGAAAATCTTTTGTAACTACTGCTGTTCTTGTTCTTAGTCTTAGTCAAGAAATACTCTATACTCTGTATAGAAAACTATATAAAAAAATGTTCGTATAAAAAAATTTCAATGTGCCCAAAAAATGTCCTTACAGAAAAATAATTGTAATTAATTTGCCTCAGAGCAGTACCAAAGCAGCCTGAAGGGTGCGCAGAAGTTAACAGGAATTAATATAGAATAGGTTTCAGCGCATTGCCAAACTACATTCTTATATGTGCATTTCTAACATCTATTCATTAATAAATTTTATACCCATGACGAAAATCAGTTGTTGCTGTTGCTATTCTTGTTCATAGTCCTAGTCAAGAAATACTCTAGACTAGACATGGTTTACCAAATCAAAATCATCTGACCTCATCAAATAGGTATGGCAGACCACATCATTGGCGAACTACATTCTCAGATAAATATATTTCTGAGTTTTACAACAACCATCAGAAATAATTTGGAATCCCTACATCCCATAGGTATATATTTTATCGTTATAACTTAATTCAGCTTTGAATCATCACATTCATTTGGATTTCAATTATTTGGGACAATACTGTCTGCCTACTACTCATAAATCTACATACATAAAATAGTGTATGTAGATTACTACCTTAGCTACTTCCTTGTTGTATATACTAAAATGGAATAAATCAAGTAAATCTATATAGAATTCACCAAAGAGATTCAAGACAGATTGGGAATAATAATTTGACAAGTTTGTTCATAATTCATGAGCATATTTTTAAGGTTTGCTGCATAACTATGGGTTTTAGTCAATATCCCAATTCTCCTTTTAAAATTAACAAAAATGTTTAAAGTTTTTTTTTTTTTTTTTTTAATGGAATTATTTTAGATAATGAATTGAAAAACCGATTAATTCCTTAATCATCAATAATATATTATCATCGATACAATTTTATCGATTTCAATAAGAATTTAACAAGTGATGTGTTAAAAATTTGATTGTGTGTTTAAGAATAAAGCTGAGATTAGAAAAACCACAAACAATTAAATTATATGACATTATTTTGTTATTATATTTAATATCTTGTAATAGCTATTTAACCTAATTTTTGTTAAACTGCTATATTGTTATAAAGTTACTCAATATTTTTTTGTTTTATTCTATTGTATGATATTCTATTGATGCATTAAATAAATTTGTATAAATTTAATCAAAATATTTTTTTAGTCTGCTGCCTAAAATGTCCTAAGGAATATATTTGCAAAATAATGTATCAAATATATTCATTTATATATTTATTCGAAGATGAATTTAATGATTCTTATAACAGCAAATTTCATATAAGTAATACTTTTATGTGATGTTTTTGATTATGCACAAAATATATTTATGCATATTGCTGTTTAAAGATGTCGTTGTTAGTTTTTATTACGACTTATCGAATACCAGTAGCAATCTAATACAAAATGAAGAATTTATTCTGCAAACAAATTCATACATGCTATTTGAACATGTATTGGAACAAATCAAGTAAAGCTATATAGAATTAACTAAAGTAATGCAAAGCAAATTGGTGATAATTATTTGACAAGTCTGTCCACAATTCATGATATTTTTAAAGATCATAGCATAATTACGGGTTTTGGTCAATATTCAATTCTTCTTCCAGATTTGACAAAATAAAGACTAAATAAAGTTAATCACTATTTTTTAATCCATTTTATAATATTCTATTGTTGTATTAAATAAATTTTTATAAATGTAGTCCAAATATTTTTTTAAATCTGCTGCCTGAAGGGTCCTTAGGAGTGATAAATGCAAAATAATGTAGCAAATATATTCGTGTACATATTTATTTGTTAATGTGTTAAACTCTGATTGTGTGTTTAAGCATAAAACATAGATTAGAAAAGCCACTAAACAATTAACTTACAGCTTTTTAACCTAACTTTTGTTAAACTCCTATAATGTTATAAAGTAACTCAATATTTTTGTTTTTGTTTTATTCCATTTTATATTTTATTGATGTATCAAACAAATTTTTATAAACCTAGGCAAAATATTGTTTTAATCTGATGTCTAAAAGGTCCTTAGGAATGATACTATATATGCAAAATAATGAAGCAAATATATTTATTCATTTGAAGATGAATTTCTTAATTCTTATAACCAATTTCATATAATTAGTAATTTTATATTCCGATAAAGTCATAGGTAACAGCAACAACAACAGTAGTTTTCATGTTTTTAATCTTTGCTGAAAAGTTTTTATGCATACTTCATATAGAAAGATGCAGTTTAAGTTTTTATTACGACGAATCGTACTAGTAACAATTTAATACAAAATAAAGAATTCATCTTCCAAACAAATTCATACACGCTATTTAAAGATGCTGATTCTTTTATCAATGAATCGCATCCCAGTAACAGTGCTCTAACAGAGCTTCTTCTCCTGACAAAATAAAGACACAAAAAAATGTATATTCATGTACATATTTATTTGAAGATGAACTTATTTATTCTTATAACCACAAATTTCATATAAGTAGTTATATTATTTTATGTTTTTAATTATGAATTTATGCATATTTCATATTTAAAGTTGCAGTCGTAAGATTTTAATACGACGAAGAGCATACCAGTAACAATTTAGTCAAAATAAAGAATTCATCTTCCAAACAAATTCATACATGCTGTTTGAAGATGCTTCTAGCAATAAATCGCATCCCAGTAACAGTGCCCTGACAGGACTGATCGAAGAGCAGCCCTGGCGACATTATTGAAGCTAATGACCTTTCTTCCAGTTGAGTGACACGGCAATAATTAAAGGGAAGCTGCAATGGAAAGCAATAAATGCCAATTCGATTACATCCCTCCCATTTGTCCCACTCAACTTTCTTCTCTCCGGGACATTCGATAGGGAAATTCCCTTTATTGCTCATTTGGATTGCATCTCCAGGATACTCTCGGATACTCTCGGAAGCAGCATAAACAAGGAATGGTGCTGAGAAGTTATATCACACAAAACTTGTAAGATTTAAAAGATGCAGGATTTAGATGTAGGGAAATAATGTGTTAAGGCAAATAGTTTAGTTACTCAAAACAGAAAATAAATTCATTTGAGATAAATCTATGTTTTACCATCTTTTCATCAAAATAGGATAAATAATTATTCAAGAAAATTAAAGAAAACCCTTTTTTGTATGTTCGTTATAATGGTTTGTCTCTCTACGGTAATCTTGAGCACTCGAGGGTTAAACAGACCGGGACCTACGGTTTAAAGTGATTCCGAATCACAAACAAACGTCAAAATTTAATGAGTAATGCGTTAAACTTTGTGTGTTTAAGCATAAAGTATACATTAGAAAAGTCACTAAACAATTTATTTATATGATCAGATTATTTTTTATTTTATTTAACATCTTACAACAGCTATTTAAACTACCTTTTGTTAAACTATTATTTTGATATATAGTTACTTCAATTTTTTTTTGTTTTATTCCATTTAAAAATATTTTAATGATGCATTAAATAAATTTTTATAAATTTAGTCAAAATATTTTTTTTTTATCTGCTACCTAAAATATCCTTAGGATTGAAATGCAAAATAATGTAAGAAATATAGTCCTGTACATGTTTATCTGAAGATTAATTTATTGATTCCTATAAATACAAATTTCATATGATTAAAAATATCATATAAAATTACTAATCTTGTAGAAAAGATGTTTATGCATATTTCTATTTAAAGATGGAGTTGTAAGTTTTTATTACGACGAATTGCATGCCGGTGCCAATGTAATATAAAATAAAGAATTCATCTTTCAAACAAATTCATACATTCTATTTGAAGACGCATTGGCTCGGAAGCAGCATAAACAAGGAACAGGATAATGGTGCAGAGAAGTTATATCGCACAAAACTTGTAAGATTTAAAGGATGCAGATGTACGGAAATAACGTGTTAATTTAGCTTACTTACTCAAAATAATAAGTAGGTAAGCTATTCTATCTGAAATAGATATGCCGTTGTATTAATCATACCAACTGGTATCAATTCATATGAAAACAAATTCTTTCAAATATTTTAATACTTTCTAAATTAATCCTCCCACTCATGCAATAAATTCCATTTATTAATATATAGATATGCTGTTTAATATTATAGATATGCTGTTTAATATTATAGATATGCTGTTAATAATTAATCATACCAACTGGTATCGATTCAAAGGAAGTTATATGGCGCAAAACTTGTAAGATTTAAAGGATACAGATGTAGGGAAATAATGTGTTAATGCAAATAGCTTAGTTATTCCAAATAATAAGTAGGTAAGCTATTCTATCTGAAATAGATATGATGTTGTATTAATCATACCAACTGGTATCAATTTAAATGAAAACAAATTCTTTAAAATCTTTTAATACTTTCTAAATTAATCTTCCCACTCATGCAATAAATTCCATTTATTAAAATACTATTTTTTTTTCTTCAGAATAGTAAATATTTTACTTGAATAGCTTACTTGCAAATAGCTTACTTACTCAAAACAGAAAATAAATTCCCTTGATACAAGTCTATGTTTAACCATCTTTTCACTAAAATAGGATAAATAATTATTTCAGGAAATTAAATAATACCCTTTTTTGTATGTCCGTTAAAATGGAGTCAGAAAAACTATTTATTGCTCATTTGGAAATTTCGAACTTAGATATAAAAGCAAGGAGCGGAATAATCGGGCACAGAAAACTATAAGGTTTCGTAAAACAAACAGGAAACACAGGGAATAAAACAGTTTTTACAGAAAACAAAAGTCTATTAAGCATATTAAAGATCATTTTTATTGCGCCTAATGTAATACTAATTGAATTTAAATCTTGTAAAAACTTGCAATACTAATGAACAAGAAATTATAGGATACAAATTGGATAAAAAATTATTCAAGGAAAATATATAAAACCCTTTTTTGTATCTCAATTATAATGGAGAGTTAGAGAAACTATAGCTCATTTGGAAATTCCGAAGCTTAGTAGCATAGGCAAATAGGGAAATAATCGTGCACAGAAAACTATAAGATTTCATAAAAATTTTAAGTAATATGTACAATAATTTTTTACAGGAAACAAAAGTGCATTAAGCATGTTAAAAATTATGTTTAGTATGCCTAATGCAATACTTATTGGGCTTCAATCTTGTAAAAACTTGCAATACTATTGAACAAGAAATTATATAAAGCAATAATTCAATAATTTTGATTAATTGTAAATAAAAATTAGCTTCATTATGCGTGAGTTTATGTGTGTGTTCGCAATAGGATAAATAATTCAAGAAAAATATATAGAAGGATGATACCACTAAGGATTAGTATCCGAAACCCGTGGTACCGAGGGCCAAAGAGCTAACCACTTGGCCATCAGATCCCCTGAATTAAAAAAAAATATTAAAACTATAATACTATCAACACCAATATTTTTATCTATTTCCATTATATATCTTACGAGTAATCAAAAGTAATGCAGATTTTAAATTTATATAACAATATTATTTTAAAATTTATTAGTTATTAATTTATTTACTATGAATTTCGTAGTATTTATTTCTTCACATAAACGGGCAACTTATGTTTTAATTTCTTTTTTATACTTTATATATTCATGATTTTGATAATGGAAAACGATCTTAAAGTAGCATTCAATGGAAATGAATACGTTCCGAAAAATATTTTTATTGGATTTATAAATAAAATATATGTTTGAAACATAAAATGTTATCGTGATAACTCATATCAGACAAAAAATACGGGGTTTAAGATATTGATATTGGTACAGATTGTTTTTATATAATACTCTATAATTTAAATCTTTATGTTGAAAAACCTACATTGATTTACAAATACAGATTCATAAGTTTGAAATTATAAAAAATGAATCGACGTGTCTGTTATATTTTATTATTAACTATTAGGGTTAACTTTTTTGTGTGTGTTTTGGCTAAACCACCGGTTCCCATAACAATACGTGAAAGTATATACTTAATAAGACATCATACCCTAATTACAACACGTTGCCTGAATAAAAACACATAATTACATGTGTATATTCTATTTTACCCTTTTATGAATGTGTAATAAAAAAAATTCCATAACTACAATAAAGATATTGTACAACTATTTTTATACAAAATGGAATGGAACTATCACAAGTAGGATATTTAGTAATTATTGCCCTTTTTTTATCATATGGAAGAAAAGTCGGAAAACTCCAAATTTCTAGATAATTTCGCTGTTATTGTTTTTTTAAAATACATAATAAGATTTTATAAATAAATATAAAAAGGGTTTATTTCTTAAAATAAACCCCATAATAGTGATATTAAAAGTTTATTTTATTAAAATTTCATTGTTATGATGTCTTTTATATTCAGTAACATTCTATCGTCTACTCGTTTCTTCTCGCATTTTTTACTGCACCATACTACCTGCTGGATGCATTTGCTACCATTTTGCACAAGTTGTGCATATATATATATATATATATATTAATATGTTTTTTTTTTAGTTTCTATGCAACAAAATAACTAATGATTTTCATACCAATGTATGAAAATGTGTGATATAATAAACTCCATGGACTATTATATAGATTTCCTTAATAAAAACATAAGCCTCATATATGCTATATTTTTCTACTTCATAACAAACGTACCCGAACTGAAAGCTACCTTGTATATTCTACTACTATTACACCAATCATTAACACTGTATCTAGGGCTGAAAAGCCCTTTTAAAAGTTTTGAAAATGAAGTGAATGAAGCTTGCCCAAGCAGTTCTCGATGAACACACGCACTTAGTCAAAGGTGATATCTGGTAGGTTCGCACATTCCTTCACTCCACATTGAGCCTAACCATGAACACACTGAACATGCGACAAGAGAAACTTCTTCCATTGTGGAGAATGCGAACCTCCAAGCTTTCAGCTCTGATAATGCTAGCTTATTTTGGGATGACACAATGATGCTGCAATGTAAAAGATTTGCTCTTGTAGAGCACACTGGATAATGCTGAATCTTCTGCTTATTCGTTTCCCATGTATATGCAGGATATGATACAACAGAAAGTTCTTCTATTGAGAAGAAAGCGAACCTAAGGTTTCAGCCCTGACAATATTAGCTTATATTGGGGTGGCACAATGATGCTACAGTGTAGAAGGTTATCTGTCATAGTGCACATTGGGTAATGCTGAATCTGCTGCATATTCATTTCCCTAGTGAGCCGATGAGCACTAAAAAACTTTACTTACATGCACTTTTATCATCGTAATAATAATATCGTATCGGTATATACACTATGTGGAAGAAAGTGACGGGACACGACACTATAACGACATAAACCCATATTTATTAAAATTAATAGGAGGTAGGGCCTCCTTTGGTTGCGATCAGATCTGCAACCCATCTGGGCATGCTTTCCACTAAATTAGCCATAGTATCAAGAGGAATTTCCTTCCAAATGTTGAACAGGAAGTTCCATAGTTCAGGCTTGCTTTTGGGGAGTGGGGTGCAGGCCCTCAACCGACGGTCCAATTCGTCCCAGAGATGTTCAATTGGGTTAAGATCAGGGCTCTGCGCCGGCCACTCCATGCATTTAACGTTGTTGTTCACATACCAATCAAGAGTCCTTCTTGCAACATGGCATGTTGCGTTTTCGTCTTGATACCAGCAATCATCCATACCGTACGTTGCCCACAAGGTAGGAAGGACATGATTGTCTAAAATATCACAGTATCTATCGCCATTCATCGCACCATCAACCTTCACCTGTGAGCCAGCCCCATACCAAGAGAAACAGGCCCATACCATCAATCCTCCTCCACCAAACTTTACAGTTTTGACGACACACTCGGGCAAAAGGCGTTCTCCTGGTAAACGCCATACACAAACACGTCCATCGGAACTGAAAAGGGTAAATCATGACTCGTCACTCCAAAGGACGCGTTTCCAGTCATCCAGAGTCCAAGTACGGTGGTCTTTGGCCCATCGAAGGCGCGCTTTCTTGTTGGTTTTCGTAATCAAAGGCTTATGGGCCGCCGAAAGTCCAGCGTAACCTAACTAATGGGCCTCGATACGAAGAATCTTGATCGAAACGTCCACACCTGTGGCTTGTCTAAACTCATTAGCGATGTTATCCATGGATGTTTGACGGTTACTTCAAATCTCCCTGCCAAACACCCGCTGGTCCCTGCTGGTGAGAACTGTAGGTCGTCCACTTCGGGGTTTGTTCTGACAGTGTCCCTCAGTCTTGTAGCGACAAACAACACGTGCTACAGTTGATTTTGAGCAGTTACGGAGACGGTATATCTCCCTAATTGACACCTTGGCAAGATGCAATCCAACCAACACACCTTTCTCGAACTCAGACAACTATTCCCGTGGCGGCATCTTGACAAAAAACAACTCTAGTCGACTCCACAGAGTATTTATAGGATATGGCTGACACGTGATACCTATTATTGCGCATGTGTCAGCTGTATTGTCGACTTTTCTACTTTTCGAGGGGTGTCCCATCACTTTCTTCCAGATAGTGTATATAATATATAATATCGTATCGATAACTGAAGAAAGTATTAAAGTATATCAAAATCCATCGTTATAACAATTTTTTTCCAATCTATGTCCTGTATAACTTACAAAAAAAAACCATTTAAACTTACAAATATTTACCAAATTTAAGATATTATTGCCATAATCAAAACTTGATTGCTTAAGATACAACATTATTCATATTCACTTTTATTATCATTGATCGTTTTATCAATAAATGAAAATTATTAATGTATATCAAAACCCATCGTTACAAAACAATTTTTAGTGTATGACCTGCTCCATTTTCAAGCAAAACGGGTTTAAACATCAAATATTAATCAAATTTAAGATACTATGCCTTCACATATCCGCATAATCAAAGCCAGATTATTTAACAAACAACATTATCTACATGTGCTTCTATTATCATCGATTGCCTCATCAATAAGTGAATAAAATAATGATAAAAAATAAGTTAATAAATCAATAAGTGAATCATGGATTGTCTCATCAATAAGTGTATATCAAAAACCCATCTTTAAATCATTTTTTACAAAATATGACTTCTACCACTTAAACAAAATGACTTATGCATTAAACCAAATTTAAGACACCAAGTCACCCTACATGAAATCCTACTCCTCTTAATCAAAAGGCCTGATTATTTAGGATCCAACCATAACTGCTAGGGACACATGAGCAGTCCGCGTGAATTATTCTCATCCCGAGTAACAGATTCACCTGCAATGCCATCCATTCATCCATTCTCCACGGAATTCATTTGAGCAAACCCTGACATGGGAACATATAATACGATGATACAGAGCAGCCCCTAACGATGCCAAGGATCGGTTAAACGACGAGCTGTGTGCCAAATAGAGGCCCATATATTTCTGGGATTGCACTTCTGCAAGTGATGTGTGCTCCTTTGCTCGGATTGCTTATTCTGCAGAAGATTTCGTGATAGGTTGGTGTGCGTGATATTGGAATGGAATGGCCGTGGACAAGTCTTATAGATGAAGATGGATTCAAAGAAAAGTATTTTAGGATTAAAATACTGAATAAAAAATTAATAAAGTTGAGTATTTTAATAAAAATGGGTTTGTGGACTTAGTCTAGATCTCCAACAAGTGTAGAAAACAACAACGTATATTGCATATAAAACGTATATTGTCATATACATATATTAATTAAATGAAAAAGAACATTTAATAAGAAAAAATACGTAAAGTAATTGATTATAATTAATATTAAAAAAAATATCATTAAATGTTTCTAAAGTAATTTTAATTTTAAAAGTTTTTACTGTGTGGTATATGGGAAGGATAAAAAAATTGAAATATATGATGTAATAATAAATGATTAATATAATGAAAATGTAATTGTTTAGTGTATTATTACACAATAAAAAAAAATTTTAATTTACATTATATAAATATGTAATGTAATTATAAATTTATGAAAAAATTATTTTACTGTCGGCTTCATCATTATTTCTGGTTGGCTTGGTATTAAAATATGTACGGTAAATCCATATATTTATTGGTTTTATCAAATAAGATTTTTTATTTTTCCATTTGCATAATAAAATTCATTAAATTTCTGTCCAAACAAAATAAATCTGCTGCTCATGTATACTAAAATATCAATTCCGTAATGTAGTAAAATATACTTAGCTGTTAAAAAATATTATTTTAAATTGTTAGAAATTATTTTTATAATACATTTCTAAAACAACAATTGAGCTTTAAAATTATTAAATAAAATATAAAAAAACTATATAGACTAATATTACAATAATTACAAAGCAATCTCATTACATAGAAAAGTCATCAGTGTTTATATATGACGAGATTCATGTTTTAATTTTTGAGGAATTTCGTAGAAATCTTTGTAATAAATCTAGTTTTTTCTTTGTAGAATAACTTTAACTTAAATAAACTTAAATGGGACATACTTACGTGTCCATAAAGAATTTTCTGCATTAACAGCAAACCATTCCTAAAATCTCCAAGATAAGCTTTTAAAAAACTTAAATGGGACATACGTTACGTGTCCATAAAGAATTTTCTGCATTAACAACAAACCATTCCTAAAATCTCCAAGATAAGCTTTTAAAAAACTTAAATGGGACATACGTTACGTGTCCATAAAGAATTTTCTGCATTAACAGCAAACCATTCCTAAAATCTCCAAGATAAGCTTTTAAAACAATAAATGACAGCTTACAGCCCAACTTAATTTTAGTCGAATCCTGAATCTCTGCAAAAATATCTGAAATTAGTTTTTTCTATAAAAAACACATTAAACTAAAAAATTGCTAAACGCCACAAATTTGTCCATAAAGATGTTAACTCCACATTTCCAACAATCATTCCTAAAAATTCGCAATGCAGACATTTTAACCATAAACGACAACTTACAGCCCGACTTAATCCTAGTCAACTCCTAATCGAAGTGGCACCCTAACAAAACGCCTATATTGCCGGATGGACAAATTAACGACTTTTCCATGTTCCCGGACTATTTAGCTTTTGCAGGCAATTAACTATTCGATTCACTGCCGGAGTCTGGCAGTCCCATCTGAAGCGTGCATCCATTGTGGCCTTGATAAAATCATTATTTCACGCACTGCTTTCAAAGGACCGCATTTACTGACAGAAGCGCACAAATAATTGCTTCCCTCGTCGCCCCCTACATCCCCCCTACGACCCCCTCCCTGAATTCGGTGAGATACGAATGTATAATTCGACGGAAGGGATCTGGGGGGTCCTCTTGTTTTGTGTTCGTTCCTAGTTCGAATTGTGACTCATTGATGGATTTAGACATTCATGTAAAAATTCGTAATGAAAAGATAAGTTCGTTAGGATATTCGCGGGTGGTCTTGGTGGAAGAATAGTAGTGGCAGTAATTTGAATTTTCGCCATTATTAAGGTTGTCAGATGAAAAAACGAACAAAGGTGTTCTAAATTTATATTTGTAAGTGAGGTTATTTCTTTTAATTTATATTTTTGAATAATCATATAATTAGCGTTCCCTCGCCCTTTATTATGACAAATATGCTAGCAAACAGAAAACGTGTTTTTGCAACAAAATTACACTTTCGTTGCTATGTTTTGTAGCAAAAGTTAAAATATTTCTTCCCACTAAAATAATAATGATGAAAAATAATTAAAATTAATGATTTAACAAAATAAGTTAAAAGATAAAAAATTATAATGATTGATGTGACAAAGATTTCCAGTTAATGATAATTGAATTAATGATTACTTGGGATTTAAATGCGATAAATTACATATAACTCATTTTCTATATAGATTAAAGGGATGTAAAACTTATAATGTTTTCATAATTAATTTACCTTATAAACTAATTAAGTTATACAAATTAGTAAAGAAGTTCACATTAATTTTTTCTCTAATCAGATAATTTAGACAATTTTCAAATAAATGAATAAAAAAAAGAAAAATATTCATTAATTCTTAAATATTTTTTTTTAAATTCCTCACCTCCTTGTGTTTTCCTTTTAAATAGATAAATTTCGCTTCATGTATTATTTTAATACTACATGTTATCAGAACACACCAATAAATGCATTTGACTTGTCATGTGGAATATGAATAGAAATACTATTCATTTTTTCTAAAGTAAAAAATCAGAAAGCGTATCTGGTTTCATTAAGAATGCCTTAAGGCATTTATTATTTTATTATTATTTTTGCCACTGCAGTCCCATGGTAGACCTAGGCCGTCTGCTTACTGGCAGATTCTGAAATTAGATGTTCTCTTTTTTACGGGATAGGGTTGTCAGCCCTACGCAAAACGCTTTACAGTCATATAAGACCGAGACCTACGGTTTAAGGAGGATTCTGAACCATGATAAACACCATGGCACCACTGGGGCTCGAGCTCGAAACCTAACGCCAGAGTAATAGTCATCCGGTCATCAGGCCCCCATATGCGTTTTTTACCAATCGAAATTTAACTGATGGTTTAAATCTTTTTATTTGTCTTTATTTATACTGTAATCCCTTTTAACACAATATCAATGTACTCATTGACATTTGGACATAATTATAGATCAGTTAACAGTAAGCAATTCAGTTGCCCTTATTAATTCCTCAGTTCAAATGTTATCCCTTCGATGATTGTTTAAGATTTTTTTGTGTATGTATATTTCGCATTTTAATATATTTCCAATATTAAATTACTTTATATTATGTAACAATAATATAAAGTAATTTAATTTGAAATTCGTTTTTATGAATCGCAATGCAGAGCTTACCAGAATTTTTTTAAATTATTTTTATTAAGTTAATTTGATACACTTACACCTTTGTCAATTACCTTTATCTTCACAACTTGGAAATCCCAGAAGATTCTCGAAGAACTTGAAACCTGAACTCATCCTGCAGAAAGAGAACAACACTTGTGGGAGGGCTGATGCAAAACTTCTTTATGCTCAAATAGAGCTAATTCCAGAAGCACTAATTAACCACCTTTCGATATAACAAGCTTACACACAAAAGAGAAGAGAATTCAATGCCAGATATTTCCCTCTCGTATTCATTGGCTTACTCCAGGCTAGAAGCTGGACAGATAAGAAGAATGGATGAAGGAATACAAATAAAGAGCAGTGGAAGTTTCTTTTTTTTTTTTTTTTTCACAAACAAAAAAAAAGTTCAAGAAGTGAGGCTTAAACTCCTTCGGGGCGTGAAATTAGTGAACTAAGAGAAAATGTTCTTTGTTATTAAGCGGTATTTGAATTTATGGAGCATCGAAACGAAATGCCTTATGCGGTTTTTTTCTTCTTTTTCTTTGGACTTGATTTTTACCTTATTGTTAATTGTACCACAAATTTTAATTCTGAATGAGAAGATGGTTTTTTTTTTGTCTTGTGTGGTGAAAAAGAAAGAAAGTCGAGATTAAATTATTCTTGTTGTTATCTCTCAAGCGTTTCAACAAATTGCTCTAGATGGTTATTCAATGTATATGTTTCCAGGTGAGGAATTAAACGGGGTTTGGTACAATGTATTCAAATGGCGGTTATTTAAGAAATAATTGTTTTTTTTTATCAATTCTTAAATATTTTATTTAATACTAAAAACATTTTTTTTTAAAGTTGGTAACAAATTCAAAATGCAGTCAAATTTTTATATGACGGTTATTGTTTTTAACAATCACATGGTTTATAACACCAATTTTTAATATGTATAATTTTATGCTTAAAATGAATATTTTTCATTTATAATACAGATTCAAGTTAATATAGACTCGCTTATTATTAAGGTATAACGATTCTAACGTAACTTTTATTTCGACATTATGAGGTCAAACAGACATAACACTATTGCAAATTTAACTTATAAATATGAATATATAATATAATATATAATATAGATAATATAATATATAATACAGATAAAATAATATAAAGTATTCATATTCATATGTAGCTTAATATTATAAACTAAGGTTATACATTTTATTAAGGTTAAGATAACCATTAAAGGATATTTTATTCTATTTCACTTTATTATAATTGTTTATGTTTAAAATTTCTCATAAATTGATTAAATCTATTTATGAGAAATGAAGAAATTAAATGAAGAAATGAATTTAAATGAATAAAAGAAATAATATGGAGAAATAAATTTAAATGAATGAAAGAAATAAGACGGAGAAATGAATTTAAAGGAATGAAAGAAATAATATGGAGAAATGCATTTAAAGGAATGAAAGTAATAAAATAAAGTAATGAATCTATAAAAATGAAGAAAATGATTTAATTGTTTCAAAGTTCTAAATATTTTATGAATTTAAAGAAAATTTGATGGAAAAGTTAACTCGTAAAAAAAAATTATTTTTCTATTACTTTAAAAATTTAAAAGTCAACTTCTGATTCATATAAAGGAGGAAAAAAAGATAATTTTTTTAAAAGCTTTGGATTTTTCAAATCATGAATACATTTTTTTTTGCAAGCTCTTTGCTTAGCCCATGAATGCACCAGCATTGTTGACCACTTCAAAATATAAACATAGTGGTGCCTAGTGTCACTGTAATTTGCAACCAGCATACATAAGGATAGTTTAGGTGGTGGAAGTCCCCTTATATTGTCTATTTTTCTTGCAGAGAAACTTTCTGACTATTAAGTAGGCTCAGACCTAGCATGGATAAGTGAATCTTTAGCGGCAAGTTGGTATCGAAATGAGTTAGTATTGAGAATCAATTTAACAACTTGACACATTTAACATCACGCCACTCCAGATCAAAAAGCATAATGAGGTAATCCAATGAATTAATTAGTAATTGTGCTGCACTGGATATTAGCAGGGAAAACAAACCGTTCAATCTTAACCGGATAACATTATAACCCACGATTTTCTTTTTCATTGTTGAAACTCGTTTTGTTTACTTTACACGGAGTCTCATTAATGATAGTTTAAAACAGATATTTCGCAAACACGGAAGCACAATTAATTATTCCGAACTTTACAGCATTAACGTAATTACCCGCATAATTCCGCAAAATAAGAAACGCCAAGCCGCAAAGGCTGCTGTCGTCTACAAGATCGCTCTTTAGAATACTGAAATTCCTCAGATACACGTTATCTTAAATCCATTAATCAAATGTACTGGCTCCAGGCCTTGCCATTTGCTCATCGACGTTACAATGGAATGTCTTCCCTCGTTAATTTCCCTTCACTTCATCCACAGGACAGACCGGAACTGAGCCATAATCTTTACGCGGTGATTGATCCTCTAAGATTGTCCTTTCCTCAACTGGCATTGTCCTACACTAATGGTGGTTGTGTCCTCCTTGTCCAAATTAGGTTCAGGTAGTGGTCAAGAGATACATGCAAATATCTTATGATAAAATTATTCTTTTCATGAGAATCGAACATGTGTGTGTCTATACTAATCATGGGTATAATTGCATTTTTGTATATTGCAGTTTTTAAAATTTATAGAACCATAATTTTAATTTATTTATTACACTGGATGTGCTATTTGAAATACTATAAAATTTACTTAAATCTATAAAGTCATTTTTTAGTTTGTATCTAACAATTTATCGGTATTTGCAAAAAGTGCACCGAATCTTTGTTTTGTGATAACCTCTTTTTACATTGGCTCCAACAACTGATCTATAAAAGTTATTATTGTTTTTCAGAAAAAAACATTCTATCAATTCAGCTGATATTTGCTAGTAGGTAATTGTTTGTGGTTTTTTTTAGTTTAAATTGAATTTTTGGGTTAGATCACTTACAACAGTAAAATGTTTTTTTTTTAAATTGAATTTAGGAATCTTTGCCAATAGAACTAATTTCAGTAAAAAGTCATGAATAAAATGTAATGCAGCATAAAGTCAGCTAATAGATTTTTGTAGCGATTTGCACAAAGGAATTGTACACTCGAATAATTTATTTAATACAAGCAACGATAAGGAAAAAAAATTGTTTGGTTTCTGGTATATAATAACATTTCAGCAAAATAAGATGTATCTATGTCCTTCCAAGACACTATTTCTTCCTGTCTATGAACTATGGGAATGAAGATTATTAGCATTAGTGTCACTAACTTGTGTTTTTCCATCCATCTAGTAGGATATATCTATCGTAATTATTTTCCTTTATATTCCGGATCATATTAAGTTTGTTATCCATGTATTTTGTTTTTTCGTAATGTGAAACAAAAAATTATAATTATGCTGAATGTTTTTCAAATACAATTCACTTTTATTGCATTTCTTATTGCCAAATTCAAATTGTGGGATAAGCAATGCACATAGTGCTCGGGAATATAATTTTGAAATAAATTCTTGTACTCCTTTCGATTTTCCATTAATAGAAGTTCCACCATCGTACCTAGCCAATAAATATACGTCGTAATAACGATAAAGCTATGTCGTAATTTTTAAGCCACTCATTTTTGTTTTTCAGATATAATTCACTTTTATAGCATTTCCTATTGACAAATTGAAACTGTGATATAAGCAATACACAAAGTATTTGAGGATGTAATTTTGAAATAATTGCTTGTACTCGACTGAATTTTCCATTCATAGAAGCTCCACCATCGTAACTTAGCCAATATAAAAATGATGAATCTATATCGAATTTTTAAAACAATCATTTATTATATTCAACATTCATTTGCCATATTCATTTTTGTCGCATTTGAAACAAGTATTAACTGTAAAAATTGTTCGGATATTTAATTTTCTTGATACCTTATCTAACGAATGCATAAAATAAGCTGCTCAATTTTGGATAAATCTCTAGTTTCGTCAAAAAATACTCTGAGGAATGTATGGCTTGCAAAATATAAAGTTAAATTAGTTTATTGCTACAGATAATATTTGCGTTTGAGTATTCCAACTAAAATAAGTAGGTTTTGTACAGAGTATTGAAAATCATTAATTAAAACCGTAAAATCGACGTCGATTTCTTTTCTCTTAACAGAGCCCAAAAATTTCGTTCAATTGCTATAGGTATATTTTCTACTGAAAATTTTCTAAAATCTCTAGTATATGCCGTTAAAGCAATTGCTTGGCAGCCAGAAATAACAAGTACACTTTTGGTACAAGTTTCTTTTTATTTTCGGTAGCTTGAGAAGTACTAACTGCATCAATAATTTGTGCGATTTATTTATTATTTTCTAATTTTTTTTATTTTCTTTGCATCGGGATTGCTAACAATATACTTTGTTTCCTGGTGTTTAGAAAAATATTCGTATTTGTATTTCCATTTTCCATTTCTCTTTAAAACCAAATATTCAGAAATTTGTGAACCTAATTTTTCTACTACAGTTAAAAAAATAAAACCAATATTTACAATCTACTATATTTTCAATCCTCGAATAGACAATCCAATTAAATCTTACCAATTTAATTTAAAATTTCTTTTGCTTTTCTTGCTTACAGGAAATTAAAAATTTGATTTAGATTATTTTTCAGAATTTTTCCAATGCTTTCAATTTTTCGTCTGAATTTATAACTTTATTACTAGATTCTGTAATCTTTCTATATTCTGCAAATTACTAGAAATGGTTTCAGACAACATGGTGACATTTTTTTTTTGCATTAATAAAATTTTAAGGTTTAATTGCAGCTATATACATTGTTGCTAATATATTGCTGATTTTCTATTAAATACATGCCATACATCTGCATGATCATTTAATACATCGTCATCGGTTTTAATTATTTTTTTTTATAAAAATCAAATCAAATGTTTTGTTTTAAAGTAATTTTTTTTTAATTATTATTCTGTAAAAAAGTCAGAAAGCGTTAAACTAATCTCAATGAAATTTGAAATACGATCAGAACCAGAAATCTGTAAAAAAATTTACTGTACTACAATGTAGAATTTAAAATTATTGTCCGCATGGAAACTGATACCCTCGAAATAACAATGGAATTTATAAGATTAGCATCATACAGATGTACAGATAATACATGATAAGTTTCAGTAGTTTTGTAGGACATCAAGAATTACAACGATATTTAGAAATAAATTGTTTTCAGCAGCAGTTGTGAAAAGATTATATATGGGGATTATTATAAATGTGATTTAACTAATAATAACTAAAAATCAATTAAATATAGATCTAATATATAGATCTAACAAAATTAAATATAGATTTAATTTAAAAAGTAATATCTACTTTGAAAGGAAAAATGTTATGAGAATAATGAAAATTTCTCAATTTTAATAAAAAGTTCACACAAAAAGTGAGGAATAACTGTATATCATATAACAAATGACCTGCCGGACAGACCATCATAAAAAACAAGGTTTTTATACAAAAAGAAACCCATGAGTAAGGACAAAGTTGAATTACTTATCACCTTTTTGTGCCAAAACAGGGATTTTGTGACCACTTACACTATGATAGATCTTCTAAGATTGGACTCGAGCACCCATTTTCTGATGGTCTTGGAGAAACTCAAGTCCGCGAGCCCTCCCTCTATATGCGTGCCTTATCTGGTTCAAAATATGTGAACCCTGCGCAACTATTCTCAATGGTCAGAGTTCTTCGTATCACTTCAACCCTTTTTACTTCAACTTATCCTCTGCAAATAATATTGTAAAAAAAAATCAATGATATAGCTTCTAGTTTCTTTTTTTTTTTAATTTCATATTTAAAGTTTTTTTGCGAAATCTGTGAAAAACAAAATACGATACTACTTTAAAATACATTTCAATATTGTTGTAAAGCTGTACTCAGTTCAAAAGATATTGTTAATGCTGTTAATCAAAAGCTGTACTTAATTTCCTAAAATATAAATATCTTCTTCACGCTCAAATTTTTCTTGTTATAAGGGCTTCTTTGCAGTTTTCTTTACGAAATAAATAAATAATTGAGTTTTAAAATCTATTTCTCTATTACATAAAGCTATTCTTCCGTTTTAAAATTACCCATATAATTCTAATCAGTAGAGTAACTGGTACTATGCAAACCATATTTCTAGTTAATAATTAAGTAACTGGTGGTATACTAACCAAAATTCTAATCAATTCCAATATTTTTTTTTCTAATGCAGCTGGCAATACATAGACAGTTATATTTATGCGATAAGTAAGGACTGCACCGCTATTACTCATTTAGCACTATCCAAAGGGCACGTGTAGCTTCAAGGTAGGCTACGGATGCCAGTACAACTCCCTACTATCATATTAGACAAGGATCTACTCTTTAAAGTGGATTACAAACCGGCACTCGTACCCGAAACCTGTGGTAACGAGTGCCAGAGCGCTAGCCACTGGGCCATCAGGCCCAAAAAAAAATTTATTATTTTAATATTATCGTCCTTTTCCCACCAACAGAACCAATGGTGGGATAAGGACGTCTGCCTATTGGAAGAATTTGAGACAAGGAGAGGCTTCCTTTTTATGGGGTAGGATTGTCTGCTCTACACCAAACAGGTATATTATACTGGAACCTACATTTTAAATTGGATTCCGAACCACTACAAGCATCCATGGCACCGCCGGTACTCGAACCCGAAACCTGTGATACCGAGCGCTGGCCATTCAGCCATCACGCCCCTTTTACTGCAATTTAAAGCTATTTATATATAACATAAAATCCAAAAAGTTAATTTTTTTCCAAATTTTTAATGCAGCTGGTTAACATTTACACAGTTGTCTTTGATACCTCTTCAAGGCAAGCGCTGCATCAACGTTACTCACTTAGCACTACCCAGGAGATGCGTGTAGCTTTAAGATAAGCTACGGACGAGGAGTAACAATAACTCCGGACGCTCTAGGATCCTGTTAGACCTAGATCTACGCTTTAAAGTGGATTCAAAACCACTACCAACATCCATGGCACTGTCGGGATCGAACCCGAAACATGTGGTATCGAGCGTCAGAGCGCTAGCCACTCGGTTATTCAGGTCTTACATAACATTTGCCATAAAAATGTGGTAAAATAATGTACATACAAAAAGGTTTCTTTCTAATGTCAGGTTTAGCTGCTACATTGACTACTGCATTGACAAATATACAGTAGATTCATCATTCCTCAGGGCACGAGCAGGACTAATTACTACAAACATCCATGCATCGCCGTGACTATAACCCGAAACCTGTAGTAAAACGTTCTTTTATGAAATAAATAAAAGCTTTATAAATAATAAATGTTCACGATCTATTTCAATACTATACAGAACTATTTTCAACATACATACTTTTCCAGACTCCCCAAATCAACCTAAGATGTACGGTCCACGGCAAACTTAAACCCAACCAAAATACAACATCGCGTACGAGAAGCCGTGAACAAGAGTTTTCTCAAATCAAAAGCAATAGCTCCTCATTACCACTAAAAGACAAATTCCGTACCATTGTAAGTGAACGCTATCCAGCAAACCCCACTTCTAACAAGAAAGAACCGTCAGAGTTGGAGGAAGGCGAATCATGAAGATTGATAGAGCAGCCGGACTCGGCGTGGTTCTTCGCGTTTGCCACTGGCCAACGGATAATTAAAATAAAGCTTTCCGCGGTCGCCCACTATTGTTCATTTATCACCCAACGAAGCAAGCCTAAATCATTATGCAGCGGAATTAACATTGGTGGAGGTCAAAGATTGCACTGCCTGGATTTTCACTTCATTTCGGAGGAAGGACATTTCTAACCAGTTCCTATAATTTTTGTTTTCTAATGCAGCTAGCAATACATAGACTGTTATCTTTATGCCATAAGCAAGGGCTACACCACTGTTACTTATTTAGCACTACCCGGGGGCACGTTTAGCTTGAAGATATGCTACAGACACCGTAACACTACCCCCACAACGCTCGATGAACTTATTGGACAGGGACCACTAATACTACAACCTGCCACATCACTGCGCCTAGAGCTGAGTTGCTCCTTTACAGTTTGGGAGTGATGTGGGTAAGAAGAATGGGCTCTGGGGGTGATTGGAGGAGATTGGGCTCTGTGACGCTCTACTGTCCTATGAGACCGGGACCTATTGCTTAAAGTGGATTCCGAACTACTACAAACATTCATGGCACCACCGGGTCTCGAACTCAAAACTTGTTATACCGAGAGCTGGCCACTTCCAGCAAGCCTCGTGTACGGCAATTTAAAGCTATTCGAATATAACATAGAATCCAAAACGTTAAATTTTCCCACTTAATCTTCTTTTATGAACTAAAGCACGTAATAAAAGCTTACGATCTATTTCAATACTACACATAACTATTCTCAACATACATACTTTTCCAGACTCACCAAATCAACCCAAGATGTATGGTCCACGGCAAACTTAAACCCACCAAAATACAACATCGCGTACGAGAGCCGTGAACAAGAGTTTTCTCAAATCAAAAGCAATAGCTCCTCATTACCACTAAAAGACAAATTCCGTACCATTGTAAGCGAACGCTATCCAGCAAACCTTGCTTCTAACAAGAAAGAACCGTCAGAGTTGGTGGAGAGGGAATCATGAAGATTGATAGAGCAGCCGGACTCGGTGTGGTTCTTCGCATTTGCCACTGGCCAACGGATAATTAAAATAAAGCTTTCCGCGGTCGCCCACTATTGTTCATTTATCACCCAACGAAGCAAGCCTAAATCATTATGCAGCCGGAATTAACATTGGTGGAGGTCAAAGTTGGCACTGCCTGGATTTTCACTTCATTTTGGACGAAGGTAAAGCATATTCAATAATTCAAGCCATCGGAGAGTAGTGGTGGATACAATTAGTTTCATATTGAAGTACTAGGTTAGAGACTCTTAAGTGTTGATACGAATAATGAATGTCATGGTATTCAATCATCAGATTATAATAATGGACTTTTATTTCTGCATAATTTGATCTGTATTATGCAGATTTTTAAAGTTAATCAACTTATTCTGTCAAATACATGATACGTGATTAATATCAGTAAATTTATGTAAACTACTATACGTGATTAATATCAGTACTAATGTAATTTTTTAAGAATTAATTTAATAAAAATATATTTCGAAACCAAAGAATTTGATGATGTCTGGAAGTAATTTAATAACTTAAGTATTATTTTAATTAGTAATAAAGGAAGTTAAAAAATTATATTTTATTAATTATTGATTCTTACTGTATTTTGAAATGTTTTACATTAGTTGAAAATTTACATAATTTATATAGTATCAAATGCCAAAACAATTTAATAAATTAGGCTCATTGCTACTACAGGTTAGATGTAAGGTAAAAGGTAAAGCATGTTCAATAATTCAAGTCATCGGCAGTAGTGGTGGGTACAATTAGTTTATATTGATGCACCAGGTTAGAGACTCTTAAGTGCTGATACGAATAATGTATTTCATGGTACTATATTCAATTACCTAGCTGTAGTAATGGATTCTTATTTCTGCATAATTTGGTCAGTATTATGCAGATTTTTAAAGGTAATCAACCTATTCTGTCAAATATGTGATACGTGACTAATATCAATAAAATAACGCAATTTAATAAAAAGATTTAAATAATTTAATAGTTTAAGTATTATTTTACTTATTACACATTTAAATAATATTTTACTTATGATACATTTAAATAATTTAATAGTTTAAGTATTATTTTACTTATTACACATTTAAATAATATTTTACTTATGATACATTAAAATAATTTAATAGTTTAAGTATTATTTTACTTATTAATAAAGAAAATTTAAAAATTATAATTTACTATAGATCCTTACTATCCTTTGAAATGTTTTACATTAGATAAACATTTACATAATTTATACAGTTTCAAATGCAAAAACAATTTAATAAATTATTAATTAATGGGGACTGATTGCAGAAGGACCTCACTGCCACTCTGCCACTCACTGCCATAGGCTTCTTCGGGTTCGAGTCTCGGCAGTGCCATGGATGTTTCCACTTTAAACCATATGACCCGGTCTAATATGACTATAGAGCGTTGGGTGTAGACTGACAACCCTAAGCTGTAAAAAGGCAGCGTAACGGAGTCAAGTCAGACTTCCACCTAGGAATGCTCTATCACATCAGAAGTAGGTCGTAGACCCTCTAATATAACTGCTGAGTGTAGGGCTGACAACTCTACACCTTAAAAAAAGAAAACATCTCATGTCTCGAAATCTGCCAGTAGGCAGACGGCCTTGACCCACCATAGGGCTTTTGTGACATGGATGCTGATTACATGAAGTACATGTTAAGCACGGAGTCATGCTTATTCATAATTGCAATGTTGTATTTCGTGTAATGTACAATAATAATTACAAGTCACCATCATAGTTACTATTAAAAAAATTATAATCATGAATATGTTGTTATACTACAGTACAGCTATTTTCATCAATTTTAAAATTAGATTATGGATGAACAGTATCTAAATACTCGAATTAATAAAGTTTCAAAAAATATTATCCATTAACAATTGATAACTTTTCCTGGCGTGAGTTCAGATATTCTTATAAAAGTCATAAAATTCATTTACGTAATATATACAGTTTCATGTTAAAAAACAATTTAATAAATTATCCACATTAATAACTACAATGTTCTTTTTTTTGTGTGCAATGCACAAAAAGAATTACGAGTCACCATCATAGTTATTTTTAAAAATAATCAACAATTATAAATATGTCCTTATGTACTACAGTACATAAAGATTTTATAAATTTTAAAATTTAAATATTATGGAGGAACAGTATCTAAATACTCAGAATTAATAAAGTTTAAAAAAATATTATCTATTAACAATTCATAATTTTTACCATCAAGAATTAAAAATATTTCTATTAGAGACATAAATTCAATTAAATAATACCATTTGATAAGAAAGCATTACACTTTTTAAATAATAACTCAATCACTAAAAAAAGCTTATATGTATTCAAATAATTTACCAATTAATATTACATAACAGAATATATAACGCTTTATAGAGAAGTAATAAATATTCTATTTGATAAAAATTGGAAATTCCCATAATTCTTGTTACTTAAAACTAATTTTTATTTTTATAATTTTTATTTTCTAGTATTTAGTTCCTATATTTCATTAATAAAATTTGTTTTTTTTTGTAGTTTAATATTCTTTTTATAAAATAATAAATGAGGTTGAAAAAATAAAGTAATAACATCATCATATTTCGAAAAAAATCTCTCTCTTTTTAATGATATGGCCATTTTAAACATGTAATTAGGTATGTTTTTAAGAGAAAAAATGCATTTAAACCGCAAAACATATAATTTTAAAAATCAAAGTATCCCTAATTAAAATATGAAACACCCACATTTAGTTTAAACCAATGAATTTAAAAACAGCTTCATAGTTATTTTATTTTCAACAATTATTTTTCTTTATACATTTATTTTTCTTAATGTACTAGGTAGTCGAATGAAACCAAAACAGAATTTGTTGTTTTTAATTATTTTTTCAATGAAAATAAGTAATTGTTGTATTTCTCATTTTTAGCCTTTTTTGTTAATAAATTACCTAGTATTTCTATAAGTCTTTATTTTTTTCAGTTATTAAAATCTCTAAAATGTCTGCATCAATTCTTTTGTATTAGCCACTGATTGTATCAGACAATTAATTAGAAGACTTTTAATGTATGTGACCTTAATCGGAAACTGAAATTGCATTTTGACTACACCTGAATTTTGAATTTAAGTTGATATCGTTTAAATTAAATGTATTCAATTCAATTCATGTTATATATATATATATATACATATATACTAACATGAATATATATATATATATATTAAATTTACGTTACTATATTTGTATATACATAGGCTGAATAGTGCTGCAACTGTTGAATAGTGTTTAGAAGAATATTGAACCATTCCACATGCAGAAATTGGAAAAGTTCCGGTAGAGATGCCAGTTGAGGATATCTAATCCATATTAATCACTCTAAACACTTAAAAAAAAAAAAAAATAGACAAACTCTAAAATAGACAATAACGATTCGATGATAGTGAGGTTGGGGACTATGCGGGCCAAGGTAGATGATCTTCATCCTCGTGTTCATCAAACAGGTCCAGATTGGACAGGTCCCTCTGCATTATTAGGGGCATTATCATCCTGGAAAATTCCATCTCCTGCAGGAAACGAAGTTTGTATCATAGGATGGACCTGGTGGACTACCACTTTTCTATACTTCTTCTCAGTGATCCTTCCTTTCAGAGTTATGATTGAGTCAGCAGAAAACCACGATATGGCTGGCTATACAATGACAGTTGGAAGGGGACAATCACGATCATACACTTGTACAGGTATCCTCCAAACGGGAACCGTCCTGTTGTGGGGAAAAGTGTGAAAGGCGAGTCGCCTTACCATATAACTGTCTTCCACTGTACAATCGAGTGGGGATTTTGTTGTTGTGGCACATTTGTAGACGATGTTTGGCATTAACAGATGTGACAAGTTATGACGAAAACACAGTAGAAGAAATGAATTCGCCAAACTTCCGGATCCTTTTAGTTCACAACGGTGTTAAATTGGCGGTGGTTCAAAATAAATCATCTCTCTCGAATTAATTATTGACTATTTTATTACACATACTAGGAATATTAAAACTTTGTACAATATTTACAAATTGATAATAATGCCACACATTCTAATATCTAATGCCTCTCACACTTCAAAGATTACCTCTCTCTCTTTGCTATCCAAGCACTCTCTCGCAATTCTTTCGCCCAATTCACTTGGCGTCGCAGCGCTCTCTAACGATCATTCATTCATCTTTTTTCCACACAAGTGGCGTGGGAATTGATGCTTTACAGTAAATGTCCTGTTTATGAAGGTGCCACCTAACTGTAATTATTGAGACTGGAGAACCCAGATAATGATTGAGCTATGCGGTCACTTTGGTTGCAATTATTTTCCTTTGAGACATCAAAATCCGCCGGTCTCCTTCACTCAGCTTCTCCTTCAGCCCACTCTTTTGCTTTACCGAGCTTGTCTTACCACACTGTGAGTATGCTGTCATGACCTCAGACACTGTACCGTTAGAAACGCCTAAAGCTGGGATGTTTCGGTCACAGTTGATCGAAATAGTCGGGTTCAAATTTGCCCTCTTCGAAAGTCTGCGAAGTCTGAGACTTAATGCTTTTGACAAAATTTCAAGACATATACAACTTCACTAAAGATACGGCGACGACGATTTGTAGGTTGACGGAGCTCCTTGGTATGGGTAACCGCTAACTCCATCTTTGCATATGAGAGGGAAGTTACTTTAGCTTTAAGCCCATTGCATTAAAAATAAAACAATTAAAATAGAGATAATAATATATGGAGAGGAGAAGTTTTTTTTCTTCTTTTCAATAAAGTATTTAATAATTATTAATTATAATTTAATAATTAAAATAATAAAGTAATAAGAGGATTTTGAAGAATTACAAACTGGACGTAGTTTGAAAGAGAACTTAAAAATAAAAATACTTTCAATAGGTTAATCTAATTCAAAAAGGAATACAAGTTAAAAATAACAAAAACGTTTAAGAGCAGTTTGTTAAGAGAGGATGAAGTGGTAATGACGGGGGAAATCTGCGAATCGTACAAGGTCAGTTGCAAGTGAACGATAGAAGGCAGAGCCTAGGGGAGGGGAAACGAAAACGTTTCGACTACCAAGTCCTGTAAACAATATAGTCACTACGTGGCATTGTTAGATGATTTGGAGCATATACAGTTGGCAAAGATTTGTAGCTTGTCAGCTTTATTGTTGGTAGAATTAATTTGATTGATTAAATTTGGAAGATTTTTTGTATCAGTGAAAACATTCACTAAAGATATCTCATACTACCGTGATATGTACTTTTCATATAAAAAAAATCTGGCAGCTCAGATTACATTTTAATGCTTACGAAGCACATTCTTAAATGTCAATTTTATTCACAGGTGTTTCCATTATTTTGATAACCACCTGTATATATCCACTTATTTGATAACCATCTATTATAAACTAACGCTGTAGATAATACACAGCAAAAATCTAAATCATTTATTCTCAAATGAATCTGTAAGGTATCAGGAATCATGAGAAAATGATGATGAGTCTGATGAGGATGTATGATTATGAAGAAAACTTAATTATTGTTATGAAGTAAAATGTATATTTTATGAATTAAACTAAAATCGTTATTTGTTTAATTATCTTTTAATATTTATATATCCTTTAAATTAAGTATTTTTTATGTATAGATTCACCAAAATAACCTTAAAGTTCACATAAATTTCGTAAAATCTCAAAAGCCAGAAATTGATATTTATATATAAGAAAAGATTCTTCTACTTGCCAGGAAATATTTCTATAAAATTTACTCCAGTATTTTATGTGAAAACTTATTTTAAAATAAATTTAATAAAGTTAAAAACTTTTTCTCAAACATAACAAATGGAGAAATATTAGATAAATCGCAGGAATATATAAAATGTTTACTGCTGTTCAAAAACTTGTTTATTGCTGTTATTTATGAAATTGTTCTTTAAATAGTTTCCAACTCAACAGTCAACTTTATATGCAGTTTGTTTTGTGAATATCCTTTGAAAACTTAAGCATTCCAAACAATTTTGTATTCTATAATTTGAATTCTTATGCAATTTTATAAATATTTGTCATGAAAATATTCTCCCTCAAACGCATATTTCAACAACATTTTCTAAATAAAATGTTCTGTTCATTATCTAAAAATTCTGACTAGACGTTATTGCACAAGAAGTATTTTGGGCGATTCTGTCGTAGGGTGAATTAGGAATTGTTGTTGCATGTCTTTCAATATTAAAAAGGGATATTAAAAAGTAGAAGTAAAATAAAACAAAATAAAAATAAAAACTAAAACTATTGAGGTATTAAATACTAAATCATTTCTGATATTCATTAGAATTCTTCTAAAATATTTCTGATATTCAATATAATTCTTCTAAAACATTTCTGATATTCATTGTAAGTTCCTAAAGATCAGGTAAAACCTTCTACTAAAATTACGGAATAATTTTTTTCTTATCCCACTTGATACACATCAACATCTAGAGCAAGTCCATGAACCCATGTGGTCTCATGGAAGTATGGAAAGGGTAGGGCAGCTTCTGTTGTGATGGAGAACCAGCAGGTAGAAGTCTGAGTTGACTCCGTGTCGCTGATGAATGAGGGCAGTGCCTTCCGGGAGGACTTTTAAGGGGAACTACACCCGTATTTGAGTTTCGTCCGGGAGAAAACCAGAAAACTTTCATCGGGTAGACCTCAGGTCAGGAGGCAAGACGTTGAACATCGCAAACCCCATACCGTCTCCTCGTTTTTTGAAACAGTGTCTACAAAAAAGCCGCCAGCGGATTGAAATTCTACCCAAATGCTCACCAGGGGCGCACGTTACCACTGAGCTCCGAGTCGGGCTTATAGAATAATAAATTAGCTGATAAGAGTCAGTTTCCTGAGTCTTGCCCAAATAATTAAAAACGTAATCGGAAAATCTTGTCCAAAATGTATAATAAAATTATAAAGAAAAAGAAAAAAAATATATACTATGCGCTTGAGGCTTATATTTTTTTTAAGCGTATTTATTCATTTTGTTTTATTTTTTTACATACAATATTTTATAAATGCAATAATATAAAAAATAGAGGGACTGAAAGAAATTAATTTCATTTAAATTTTAAAAATTATATGAGATACGAGCATTTTGACTTACAAATTTTGTCATGGAATAAATCGTTTCTCAAGGTGACAATGCATAAATATAATGTAGACAATGGACATACAAAAATAATTTTTTGGAAAATTTATCTCATGCAATTGTGTATTAGACATTGTTTTAAGTGAGTTTCTTTGATCATTCCCTTAAGAATCAAATTAAACCAGCAAATTAAAGTATTATGCCAGTGTCGAAATTTAAATCTCCCACTAATAGAAATAATTGCATTGTTCAAACCATTAACAGATGGTGATCATTGCTTCGATTCAAATTGTTGCTACCAAAAAAAAAAAAAAAACCCAGTATCATTTGAAAATTATACAGCTTACAAGACAAAAGAGACAACACAACAAACTCCGAAATCATACATAAAAAAATACCCACTGCAGTCACGAGACAGGGTCTTAAGTCAACTCGTTTCTTGCAAGTCAAGAAACAAAAAAAAATAAAAGAAAAAAAAAGTTTTCTATTTTGATAGGAGGGACGAAATGAAATATTCATAACAAGATTATCTTTCACATGTATGCATTCATTTTTTTATATACAATATTTATTGATTATAAATTAGAGTTGTGTTTGAGGGACTGAAACGCATTAATTTTATATAAATTTAACAAAACATTATATGAGATATGGCTATTTTGAGTTGCGAACTTGATCAATGTATAAATATAATGTAGACAATGGAGATATAAAAATAATTTTTTGGAAAAATTATCTCATGCAATTGTGTATCGCACATTGTTTTAAGCGAATTTCTTTAATCGTTCCCTTAAGAATTAAATTAAACCAGCAAATTAAAGTATTACGCCAGTGTCGAAATTTAAATCTACCATTAATAGAAATAATTGCATTGTTCAAACCATTAAAAGATCCTGATCATTGCTTCGATTCAAATTGTTGCCAAAAAAATTGCAAAAAAAATCCCCACAATAATTGCAAAATTATACAGCTTACAAGACAAAAGAAACAACATAACAAACGATGAAACCATACATAAAAAATTATCCACTGCAGTCACGAGATAGGGCCTTAAGTCAACTCGTTCCTTGCAAGTCAAGAAACAAAAAACCAAAAAAAAATTTTTTATTTTGATAGGACGGACTAAATGAAATATTCATAACAATATTATCTTTCACATGTATGCATTCATTTTTTTACATACAATATTTATTGATTATAAATGAAATAATATAAAAATTAGAGTTGTGTTTAAGGGACTGAAACGAATTAATTTTATATAAATTTAACAAAAAATTATATGAGATATGGCCATTTTGAGTTACGAACTTGATCTTAGAACAAATCTTATCTCAAGGCTCCAATGTATAAATATAATGTAGATAATGGACGTATAAAAATAAATTTTTGGAAAATTTGTCTTATGCAATGATGTATCAGACATTGTTTTAAGCTAATTTCTCCATCATTCCCTCAAGAATCAAATTAAACCCACAAATTAAAGTATTATGACAGTGTCGAAATTTAAATCTCCCACTAATAGAAATAATTGCATTGTTCAAACCATTAAGAGATCGTGATCATTCCATCCGATTCATATTGTTGCTGACAAAAAAACCACAATCATCGCAAAATTATACAGCTTACAAGACAAAAAGCAAAATAAACAGCATAACAAAAGCTGACACCATACATAAAAAAAATACCCACAGCGGCCCACATCCATTTTGTTTTATTTTTTTAATACGATATTTATTAATTATAAATGCACTAATATAAAAAATAAAGTAGTATTTGGGGTACTGACTGATTTAATTTCATTTAAATTAAAAAAAAATTATATGGGACATCAGCATTTTGAATTATGAACTCAGTCTTGGAACAAAGCGTACCTCAAGATGCCACTTTATAAACATAATGCATACAAAAATAATATATAAATATAATGAGTAGTAACATATAAAGATAGTAAATAAATATTATGGACATAGAAAAGTAGTATATAAATATAAATATAATAGTATAAAATAACATAATAATATTTATATACTATATAATAACAATAGTATATAAATATAATGGACATAGAAAAATAATTTCTTGAATTTGTCTTATACAGTTGTGTATCAGACATTGTTTTAAGTTAATTTCTTTCTCATTCCCTTAAGAATCAAATTAAACCAGCAAATTAAAGTATTACGCCAGTGTCGAAATTTAAATCTCCCACTAATAGAAATAATTGCATTGTTCAAACCATTAAGAGATCCTGAATACTCCTTCGATTCAAATAGTTGCTGACAAAAAAAAAAAAAAAACAATCATTGCAAAATTATACAGCTTACAAGAAAGACAAAAGCAAAAGAAAACAACATAACAAACATTGAAACCATACATTAAAAAAAATATCCACTTCAGTCACGAGACAGGGTCTTAAGTCAACTCGTTCCTTGCAAGTCAAGAAACAAAAAAAAAAAAAGTTTTCTATTTTGATAGGACGGACGAAATGAAATATTCATAACAAGGTTATCTTTCACATGTATGCATTCATTTTTTTTCATGAAATAATTATTGATTATAAGTTAAATAATATAAAATTAGAGTTGTGTTTGAGGGACTGAAACGAATTAATTTTATATAAATTTAACAAAAAGTTATATGAGATATGGCCATTTTGAGTTACGAACTTGATATTGGAACAAATCTTATCTCAACGCGCCAATGTATAAATATAATGTAGATAATGGACGTATAAAAATAAATTTTTGGAAAATTTATCTCATGCAATGGCGTATCAGACATTGCTTTAACCGAATTTCTTTGGTCATTCCCTTAAGAATTAAATTAAACCAACAAATTAAAGTATCATGCCAGTGTCGAAATTTAAATCTCCCACTAATAGAAATAATTGCATTGTTCAAACCCATTAAGCGATAGCGATCAAATTGTTACTGGCTTGTTACTTCGATTCATATTGTTACTGGGGAAAAAAAAAAAAAAAAACAGTATCATTGCAAAATTATACAGCTTACAAGACAAAAACAAAAGAAAACAGCATAACAAACATAGAAACCATACATAAAAAAAATATCCACTGCAGTCACGAGACAGGGTCTTAAGTCAACTCGTTCCTTGCAAGTCAAGTAACAAAAAAAAAAAAAAAAAAAAAAAGAAAAGAAAAAAAGAGTTTTCTATTTTGATAGGAACGGACGAAATGAAATATTCACAACAAATATATCGATTCCTTTGACTTGACAACATTTTCAATTAGAGAGGCTAAGAGAATGTAATGCATAGTTAAGTAGCATCCTCCGAGATTTGGCGAGTATTAGAAAAATAAATATTTATGACTTGTTCAAAGTTTCATTAGCGTAAGACGTTTCCATGTACCTCGCATTCATGCCACCCCCCACCCCCTCACCCTTCATCCCCATCGTGCTTGTTCAAGGCATCCCCAAAGGCAGCGCGATTGATTCGAACTCGTAGTATGACGATTCGTTTTTTAATGTAGATGGCAGCGTTGGGAAAAATTTGTCGTCATTTTTTTTTATTTTTTCATTTTCTGTCTGCATTTTCGTTACCGAATCGAAAGATATACTCGCTCCGAGAATTAATATTTGTAGTTCTTAGATGGGAGGGACTGAATAGTGCCGTATGGGATTTCGTAAGGAAAAAAAAAAGTAAGTATACATAGAGAGCGTATTTGAAATATTCATTAATAATTTGGGCAAATAACTGAATATGCATTGATGTATAGTATGGGTGATGAATTAGCATGGATGTACAGCAGTACGAAAGCTAAGTTGTTGTACTTTGTGGTGCCACTTAATTCTACATGATTAATAGTAAAATAAAGTATACCACATAGTTTTTTTTTCCAAATTATGAATTAGACTTTTAACCTTTTGATGATTTTTTTTCAGATAAATTGATTCATTAAAGGGTTCATAAAAGAATGGGGAAGATTCAAATAAACTGATTAATTCAGGTTCGTTTTTTTTTCGTAAAACATTGTTTCGGAATATTTTTTGGGTATTAAAATAAAAAAAAAACATAGTTAGATTTGTGATCCGTAAATTTTTATACTTATTTATTTATTTATTTGTATCATAGAAATTGTAGTATAAATTTGCACATTTGAATTTCAAATTATAATTATAATTATAATGTTAGAATCAGAATAATAATTGCAATCAGAGTTATAATTACAATTGCAGTTTAATTCATAATTACAGCTTTTAAAATCACCATGACATCCGACGTTACTATTATTATTTAAAATATCTCCACATTTACTTATTTTGAAAAAAAAAAAAAAAAAAAAAACAGATGGTAAATGTAAGCTGTAATAATCAATAAATAAACTATTGGATTATGCTTTGGATGCTAAAGGACTGTACTGTAAAGCAACATAAAATCTTGAAAGAATGATTGTTACCAGATATACAATATCACGAGAGTAAATGTTAAGGCAGAATATGCGTGTGGTATTGATTCAGTGTAGAACTGAACTATTTCTTTAAATTATATAAAAGACATCAGCTGCCATATTTATTAAAATTTGCTAAGATAGCCCTGCACTACTGCAACAAATAACACACGAAACAAATTTAAATAACAAGCATTTACAAAATCATCTTAAAATCCAGTTCGTTTCAGCGTTTTTGTACCATCCGTACTGCCTGGAACTCTATACTCAACTGCACACATTCCCTTTTCTCTTTCTCCCTCTCCTATCGGTTTCAAAGTCTAACGGGAGGGAGAAAAAACCCTTCAGCCCGTCTTTGAAAGGACGATCTATCAACTTTGAGTTCAAAGTTATGGATCATTGCGGGAAAACATGGAAGATCTTTATTACAAATGAACTCATATTTGCCTTAGAATAATACCAAAATACTTATTTTTGTCGAAAATTAATACATGTTCACACGAGGTGTTATAAAAAGATAGAAACGTATCCGTGAAAATTAATAATAATATTAATGAAGTAATGTTAGAATTGTATTACACAATAAAATTGTGATAACAGTAACAAATGAAAAGGAATAAAAAGGTAATAATAATCACTAATACGAAAACACTTTCTCATTAAGTACAATTGAATGAGGATGATTGAAACAAATAATTAAGAGGGAAAAACATGATACTTTGGAAAGGGGAAAAAAATAAGCAATTGTACAGTGTTGTAATTTTTTTTTAAAATAACGAAATAATTCTTTTTTTTTTTTTTTAGTAGAATCTCTGATTCGTTGAAATTTTCAATATTTAAGGTTTATAATGAAACGGAAAAAGTGTAATTGACGCAAAATTTAGAGTTGGGGAATGCAAAAATTCAATGTAATAATGTTTCTATAATAATTTATTTTTATAATTTTTTCTTTCTGTGCTGTTTTTAGTGGTTATTTATAATTAAAAGCATAGAAATTTTAAATATGTTGTATATATATTAACTTAACATAGATTTACGAATCTATTTTTTGCCAATAATTAAAATTATCTAACTCAGGATACAGTGAAAATTTCTGGTAAAAAATTATTGGATAAATTATGTTATTTCACATTTAAATTTTTTCCTAATGCTTGGCTCTTAATCAGAGTGTAATATTGAAGTTAGTTGCACTACATCTCCCAGACAGAAGTTATTCCCGTGGAACTTTTAGAAGTTTTGCAATGAAGAGATCCGAAAAATGTCCACCAGCCTGTCATATAACACATACTACACTTTTTGTAGCAATCTATACTGAATTTACATATTCTTCAATCTATAGTTTTTTTGTAAATGAAGTAGAATTATCGTTTTCTAGCCAGTTTTCTTTCTCGCACTAACAAGGAGACACAAATGAGATTTAAATATTTAAATCTTCTAAAATAATGTAACACATATAAATTCAGTAACATATTTACAGAAGTTCGGAGCAAAAATTTGTAAGAAATATATTTATGAATTTTTTTATACAATTGTTAAATTAGGTTAGAAAACACTGAAAAACATGAACATTAAAATATATAATACGTATATTTTTTGGTCAAAATTTAAAAAAAAATTTAACTTATTGAAACACTCCTGACTAATGTAAAACAAATCACATTTATTTAAATAAATTTTTACATTTATAAATTAAGCATGAATTGAACCAAAATAATGATAATATTATGAAGTATAGCTGAGTTAAAGTCTATCAGGAATTTTAGAGCAAAGATGACCTTGTCCCACCATGGTGCTGTTGCGCCAATGAAGAAGAACAATAGATTAAATAGCTCATCAAGTTCTAATAAACTCCTGTTTGTCAAAATTGCAACACCATGAAGGAATCATCATAAATGAATGAAATTTAATACACAGTTGAGTGGTCGTGGTACAAATAAATGATTAAATGTTCAAATCAAACAAACAATAACAAGAGATCGTAATCAGTATTTTGTGTAGCCACCACGCGCCGCAATAAGTGCTGCTACACGACGTGGCAGGGAGTCAAACAAATTTTGAATGTATATTGTTTGTATGCGCACCCAAAGTTCGTCTGCAGAAGCAACAGGACGAGCATCACGAGCGAGACGCCGACCAACGAAATCCCACACATGTTCAATCGGCGACATATCCGGGGAATATGCAGGCCAAGGAAGAAGCTGTACCTGCCGCGTTGCAAAGAAGGATTGAACAGTCCTAGCGATATGACGGCGGACATTGTCCTGTTGAAATACAGCGCCTGGCAAGCTTTGAAGGAAGGGAACAGCTTGGGGCTGTAGAATGTCACTGATGTACCGGTTGCTGTTCAGATTGCCCACAATTCTTAGCAATTGAGATCGTCCATGATATGCTAAGGCACCCCAGACCATAACTCCACTGTGCCGTTCGATAATGCACTCCGGAAGGTGGCGTTCACCGGCATAGCGTCTGATACGAATGCGGCCATCACGGTACCACAAATTAAAGCGGGATTCGTCAGAAAACACGACATGCTGCCAATCAGCACGCCAGTCTCTATGCTGAGCGGTCCATTGTAGCCGCAGGTGGTGATGGTTTAGCGTGAGAGGGATCCTGTATAAAGGAGTCCTTGCGCGCAGTCCACGCTGCAGCAGACGTCTACGAATTGATGAAGCACACAGTGAAACACCTGTAGCTATTGACCACTGTGCTGCCAATTGTCTAGAGGAAGATGTACGGTCCGTCAGAGCCATGCGGACCAGGTGTCTATCATCGCGAGCTGACGTCACATTTCGGGGTCCACTCCTGGATTTCCGAGTTGTCCGACACTAGTCCGTCCACTGCTTTTAAAGACGCATCATTGTGTTGTTGTTACGCTGCACACGAGCGGCTACTGTACGATAAGACAATCCAGCTTCACGAAGGTCGATGATCCTTCCCCGTTCAAACTCTGTAAGTTTTTCAAATCTCGCTCTCTTTCGTCGAAGAGGCATAAGTAACGATTGAGATAACGTTTACCACTAGCAGATAAACACCGATAACCATACACGCCTCGCTACAGCCGTCTATTTACAGCCGTCTATTACAGCCGTCTATTATTCGGATCCATACGCCGTTCAGAGGGCGCTGCTCAGCATACACATGCGTTACGGATTTGAAATTCTAAACATTTGCATATCATGCGCTAATTTGCATTTCCTGAAAATTTCAGCTCACTCGCGTAAGTCCTTCATGGTGTTGCAATTTTCACAAACATAGGTTTAGATAATATTAATAGACTGTAGAAAAAAACTGAAAACTGTTTCCTAAAACTAAAATCTAATCTTTAACATAATATTATTAAAAAAATTCGATTTCTTTTCACGAAAATCTTATTTTAAACGTGATATATTACCTAAATATATTTTTCTTATATAACATTATTACTAAAAGTCTTTTTTGAATTAAGACATTTCAAGTATACACAGACTAGATATTTTGCATTTAAAAATTTGCAACAGATTAAAATGTTTTTTTCTTATTGCGATTAGCATTAAAACCTACGAATACACACAACAAAAATTGTACCCTTCACCATTAAAATGTTTGGAGAAATATTGATTAAGAAATATCTGGTTTCTGCCTATTTATCATAACATTAAACCACTTTGAATAGCACATGAATGAATTCTTACACACAGTAATTGATTAATTTTTAAATTAGTCTGCTTCATATTTTTACCTAAAGCATTTGAAAACCCACAGAAAAGCGTTTCTCTTTCTCTTTCTTAGAAAAGGGTAGGGGATGTATCCGCGTGCCACAAGTCATTTAGCGCCAGCTTTACAGAAAAGACTTCCCTTAACAAGACCGCGGTCAATTATTAGAGAGCTGCGCTAATACGCTAATTTTTCAGAGCTCAACTAAGAAAACGCCTAACTCCACCGAGCCGTAAGATTAAAAACCCCCTCCACTAACCTGTACAGCGTTAGTTTTTGCCATGGTAGGGTTTCTCTCTCCCCGTAACGATATTTTCACAATTTTTGCTTCCAACACATTAATTAAATTCCCACACAACCTATTACAGACTCACAAAGTCATTTTCGCGTTTTCTCTTAGTTAATCTTATTTTCCATCCACCGTACCAATTTTTTTTTTTAACTTCATCTTTTCCCTTTTCTTTTTGTTTGTTCTGCGTATCTTTTTTCTTTTTTTTTAATTTGTCTTTTTTTATTCCTACACACACTCCTTAGTTAATCTAGCTGCATTTCTCAAACTAACGAATTTAACTTGGAGTTATATATATATTTTTTTGTATTAATAAAACTGAGTAATTTCCTTTCACCACCATCGATGTTCTCATGTCTTTGCTTGTTTGTGAAGAAAAAAAAATGGTTCGTCGAAGTTAGGTAGTGGTATGGTGTGGAAAAAGGGAAAAGGGTTTCATACGTTATTTTTCGTTTTCGCGTGAATCGCAATAATTCAGTAATTAAATATAGTTAGGGAAAATTCCATTACATTGGAGCAGGATTTAATTGAATGGCCATGGATATTGCCAGAGGCTAATGCTTAACAATTTATGACTGCAACCGCCAATATAGGACGCCCAGCACCAACATTTCATCATGACCAGCCTCGAATAGCAATAAGGTGGACTCCAAAATTAGCGCCGTTGGTAACTGATTAATATGATGAACATTTCTTTTGCCTTCTGTGTGTGCGAGAAGCTAAAGATTATATCGAAGGGCTGGTGATTGAATATTATAATAAAATAAGCCAGGTAAATTAAGGTGATAGTATACACAATAAGAAAAAGAAGAGAACTGGGGTAATTATCCTTCTTGGTAGACTGGATGCGTGAGTCAATAAATTTGAATATTTTTGCTGGGGATGGTTTCCTTACGCAAAGTGGATGAGGAACCAAACACATGTTAATTAAATGAGCTTGTTATCGTCGATGAAAAAAAAGTTAAATGATTTTAATGTATCGAAATAATTAGTTGGATAACAATTGTTCAACATTATGTCGTAAAACCGGTTAAAAGTTTTGATAATTTATTATATTAATTTGTAAAATGACATTTTGCACATCAGAAAGTTTGGTGTTCCACTTATAGGTTACCACAAACAATTCTTTCATAATATATGATTGACAGTCATTCTCTTCTAAAAAAATCATTCAGGGTTAACAGTAGGATAGCAAAAAAATATTATATTAATAACTCAATTTAACATGTTTAATGCATTTATTAAGTATTTCAATCGCCGCTCTGGCTCTCGATGGCAAAGGTACAGGTTTTGAGCTTCAGTTATGCTATGGATATTTGCAATCGTTCGTAATCCACTTTAAACAGTAGTCCCGGTTTAATATTACTGTGGAGAGTCCAGCGTAGGGCTGACAACCCAAGCTCGTAGAACGAAAACATCTCCTGTTTTGAAATTGGCCAGTATGCAGACAGCCGCAACGGTGCACTATAGTGCAGGAGCGCCAATGAAGAGGAAAATTATCCCAATAATTTTTGAATAAACAGCTGTTTATCAAATTCTAATGATTCTAGATACAAACTCAAAACTATATCCTAAATCAAAGGGTCTGATCCTTAAAATAATATAATAACGGAAATTCGATTTATTATCTCAAAAATCGTGTTTTGAATGTGTTCGAATACCTTAATATATTTTTCTTATACAACATTATTACTGAAGATTTTTTTATGATAAGAATATTGAAATATACACAGAAATAACATTCTGCATTTATATATCCGCAACAGATTAAAGTTTTAATATTTTTTTTTCTTATTGCGACTAACAATCAGTAAAACCTACGAATACACACAACAAAATTTGTACCATTCACCATTAAAATGTTTGGAGAAATATTGTTCAAGAAATAACTGGCTTCTGTCCATTTATCATAACATTAAACTACTTAGAATCACACATGAATGAATTCTTACATACAGTAATTGATTAATTTATAAATTAGTCAGCTTCCTATTTCTGCCTAAAGCATTTGAAAACAAACAGAAAAGCGTTTCTCTCTCTCTCTCTCTCTCTTTCATAGAAAACGGTAGGGGATGTATCCAGGTGCCACAAGTCATTTAGCGCCAGCTTTAGACAAAAGACTTCCCTTAACAAGACCGCGGTCAATTATTAGAGAGCTGCGCTAATACGCTAATTTTTCAGGCCTCAACTCTCTAAACGACGAACTCCACCGAGCCGTAATATTAAAAACCCCTTCCACAAATCTGTACAGCGTCAGTTTTTGCTATGGTAGGGTTTCTTTTTGCCCGTAACGATATTTTCACAATTTTTGCTTCCAACGCATTAATTAAATTCCCACACAACCTATTACTGACTCACAAAGTCATTTTCGCGTTTTCTCTTATTTTCTTTTTTTCCATCCACCGTACCAAACTTTTTTTATTTTTTCAACTTCATCTTTCGCCGTTTCTTTTTGTTTGTTCTCTGCGCATCTTTTTTTTATTCGTTTTTTTTTTATTCCTACACACTCCTTACTTAATCTAGCTGCGTTTCTCAAACTAACGAATTTAACTGGAGTTATATATATATATTTTTTTGTATTAATAAATCTGAGTAATTTCCTTTCTCCACCATCAACGCTCGGGTATTTGCTTGTTTGTGAAGAAAAAAGAAAAATGATTCGTTGAAAGTAGGTAGGTAGGGGTATGGTGTGGAAAAATAGAAAAGGATTTCATCCGGTATTTTTCGTTTTTGCCTTGAATCGCGATAACTCAGTAATTAAATATAGTTAGGGAAAATTCCACTACATTGGAGCAGGATTTAATTGAATGGCCTTGGATGCTGCCAGAGGCTAATGCTTAACAATTTATGACTGCAACCACCAATATAGAACGGGCAGCACCAACTTTTCATCAAGACCAGCCTCGAATAGCAATAAGGTGGACTCCAAAATTATCGCCCGTGGTAACTGATTAATATGATGAACATTTCTTTTGCCTTCAGTGTGCGAGAAGCTAAAGATTATATGGAAGGGCTGGTGATTGAATATCATAATAAAATAAGCTAGGTAAATTAAGGTGATAGTATACACAATAAGAAAAAGAGGGGAACTGGGGTAATTATTCTCCTTGGTAGACTGGATGCGTGAGTCAATAAATTTGAATATTTTTGCTGCTGATGGTTTCATTACGCAAAGTGGATGAGGAACCAAACACATGTTAATTAAATGAGTTTGTTGTCGACAAAGAAAAAAAGTTAATTACTCTTAATGTGTCGAAATAATTAGTTGCATAACAATTGTTCAGCATTATTTAAAACCAGTTAAAAGTTTTATTAGTCAGAAGTTTAGGTAATACAGTAATCTGTACTGTGCTACGTTTTATTACATCGGAATGTCTGATTTTCCACTTTTGTATACCAGAAACAATCCCTTCTATAAAATATGATTTGTAGGCATTCTCTTCTAAAAGACTTTCTGGGTAACAGCAGGGTAGGAAAAAATTTATCTTTTAATAGTTTAATTAAAAATGTTTAATGTATGGATAAAGTATTCCAATTATCACTCTTGGACTCGATGCCAAAGGTACTGTTTTCGAGTACGGTTATGCTATGGATAATTGCAATATATTGAAATCCTCTTTAAGCAGTAGGTCCCGGTCAAATATGACAGTAGATCGTTGAGCGTAGGGCTGACAACACTATCCCGTTCAACGAAAACATCTCCTGCCTTGAAATCTGTCAGTATGCAGATAGACTTGGCCCACCATGGGGCAGTTGCGCCATTGAAGAAGAAGAAAATATTCCAATAATTAGTGATTAAACAGCTGCTTATCAAGTTCTTCTGATTCTAGAAAAAAACTCAAAGATCCGTCCTAAAGCTAAAAGTCTTAACTTTAAAATAATACAATAAAAAAAATTCGATTTATTTTCTCAAAAATACTGTTTTGAATGCGATCTATTACCTTAATATATTTTTCTTTCATAATATCCTTACTAAAGACGCTTTTTGTGATAAGAAAATTGAAATATACACAGAATAAATATTATCTATATAACTGCAACAGATTAAAATGTTACTAATTTTTTTCTTATTGCGATAAACAGTAAAACCTACGAATACACACAACATTTGTACCATTCACCATTAAAATATTTGGAGAAATATTGATTAATAAATAACTCGATTGCGTCCATTTATCTCAACATTCCACCACTTAGAATCACGCATGAATGAATTCTTACATACAGTAATTGATTAATTTTTAAATTAGTATGCTTCCTATTTCTACCCAAAGCATTTGAAAACACACAGAAAAGCGTTTATCTCTCTCTCTCTCTTTCTTTCATTGTAAAAGGTAGGGGATATATCCACGAGCCCCAAGTCATTTAGCACCAGCTTTACAGAAAAGACTTCCCTTAACAAGACCACGGTCAATTATTAGAGAGCTGCACTAATACGCTAATTTTTCAGAGCTCAACTCAGTAAACGACAAACTCCACCGAGCCGTAACATTAAAAACCCTTTCCACTAACCTGTACAACGTTAGTTTTTGCCTTAGTAAGGTTTCTCTCTCTCCGTAACGATATTTTCACAATTTTTGCTTCCAACACATTAATTAAATTTCCACACAACCTATTACAGACTCACAAAGACATTTTCGCGTTTTCTCTAAGTTAATTTTTTTTCCATCCAAAATTTTTTTTCAACTTCATCTTTTCCCGTTTCTTTTTGTTTGTTCTCTGCGTATCTTTTTTTTTTTATTCGTCTTTTTTTTTATTCCTACACATTCCTTAGTTAATCTAGCTGCATTTCTCAAACTAACCAATTTAATTGGAGTTATATATATTTTTTATTAATAAAACTGAGTAATTGCCTTTCGCCACCATCAACGCTCTCAGGTCTTTGCTTGTTTGTGAAGAAAAAAGAAAAATTGTTCGACGAATTTAGGTAGGTAGGGGTATGGTGTGCAAAAATGGCAAAAGGGTTTCATCCGGTATTTTTCGTTTTTGCTGTGAACCGCGATAACTCAGTAATTAAATATAGTTACGAAAAATTGCATTACATTGGAGCAGGATTTAATTGAATGGCTATGGATACTGCCAGTGGCTAATGCTTAACAATTTATGCCTGCAACCGCCAATATAGGACGGCCAGCACCAACTTTTCATCAAGACCAGCCTCGAATAGCAATAAGGTGGACTCCAAAATTAGCGCCCGTGGTAACTGATTAATATGATAAACATTTCTTTTGCCTTCAATGTGTGCGAGAAGCTAAAGATCATATCGAAGGGCTGGTGATTGAATATTATAATAAAATAAGCTAGGTAAATTAAGGTGATAGTATACACAATAAGAAAAAGAGGGGAACTGGGGTAATTATTCTTCTTGGTAGACTGGATGCGTGAGTCAATAAATTTGAATATTTTTGCTGCTGAGGGTTTCATTACGCAAAGTGGATGTGGAACCAAACACATGTTAATTAAATGAGCTTGTTGTTGACAGTGAAAAAAAGTTAATTACTTTTAATGTATCGAAATAATTAGTTGGATAACAATAGCTCAACATTATTTCGCAAAACCAGTTAAAAGTTCTATTAGTCAGAAGTTTTGGTAATCTATTACAATAATCTGTAATATAATACTTTTTATTTTACATCAGGAAGTCTGGTGTTCTACTTATGTGCTACCACAAACAATACCTCCATAATATGATTCGAGTATATTCTCTTTTAAAATACACTTCGGGGATAACAGCCCTACATTTGCATGAAGTATATGAGAAAACTCCAACCAGGTAGCATGACTGATAATATTTAAATAATGTATTACAATTGCTATCAAGCAACTTTGTTTCTGAAAGCGATGACTACAGCATACTGAAGACAGTAGGCATTATCTTTTAAAAAGACTTTCAGGTGTAACAGCAGGGTAGGAAAATAATGATATTTTAATAGTTTAAATAAAAATGTTGAATGCATGAATTAAGTATTCTAATTATCGCTCTGACGCTCGTTGCCAAAAGTACTGGGTTCGAATCCTGGTTGTGCTGTGGATATTTGCAATAGTTCGGAAATCATTTTAAATTGTAAATACTGGCCTAATATGACTGTAGAGACCTGTGTGTAGAATTGACAACCCTACATCGTAGAAAGAAAACATCTACTGCCTTGAAATCGCCCAGTATGCAGATGACCATGGCTCACCATGGGGCGGTTGCGCCAATGAAGAAGGAGAACTTATCAAAATAGTTCGTGAATAAATCGCTGTTTATCAAGTATTAATGATTTTAGAAACACACTCAAAACTGTATTCTAAAGCTAAAATCTCATTTTTAAAATAATACAATAAAAATTTCGATTTCTTTTTACAAAAAGTCATGTTTTCAATGTGATCTATTACCTCAATATATTTTTCTTTTATAACATCTCTACTAAAAGATTTTTTGTGTGATAAGAAAACTAAAATATATTCAGAAAAATGCTTACCCTTTATATATCTGAAAGATGAAAATGTTATTAGTTTTTTTTCTTATTGCTATTCACACTAAAACCTAGGACTACACAACAACATTTGTAAAGTTCATCATTAAAATGTTTGGAGAAATATTGATTAAGACATAAATTATTTCAGTCCATTTATCATAACGTTAAACCATTTAGAATCACACATGAATGAATATTTACATACAATGATTGATTAATTTTTAAATTAATCTGCTTTCTACTTACCTACATTTGAAAACACACAGAAAAGCGTTTCTCTCTCTCTCCTAGAGAAGGGTAGGGGATTTATCCACGTGCCACAAGTCATTTAGCGCCAGCTTTAGAAAAAGACTTCCCTTAACAAGACCTCGGTCAATTATTAGAGAGCTGCGCTAATACGCTAATTTTTCAGAGCTCAACTTAGTAAACGATCAACTCCACCGAGCCGTAACATTAAAAAACCCTTCCACTAACCTGTACAGCGTTAGTTTTTGCCATGGTAGGGTTTCTCTGCTCCGTAACGATATTTTCACAATTTTTGCTTCCAACACATTAATTAAATTCCCACGCAACCTATTACAGACTCACAAAGTCATTTTCGCTATTTCTGTTAGTTATTTTTTTTTCCCATCCACTGCACCGTTTTTTTTTTCAGCTTCATCTTTTCACATTTCTTTTTGTTTGTTCTCTGAGCATCTTTTTTTTTTCAATCGTCTTTCTTTTATTCCCCACACTCCTTAGTTAATCTAGCTGGATTTCTCAAACTAACGAATTTAACTGGAGTTATATATTTTTTTTCTATTAATAAAACTGAGTAATTTCCTTTCACCACCATCAACGCTCTCAGGTCTTTGCTTGTTTGTGAACAAAAAAGAAAATGATTCGACGAAAATAGGCAGAGGTATGATGTGTGGAAAAATGGAAAATAGTTTCATCCGGTATTTTTCGTTTTTGCCGTGAATCGCGATAACTCAGTAATTAAATATAGTTAGGGTAAATTCCATTACATTGGAGCGGGATTTAATTGAATGGGCATGGATGCTACCAGGGGCTAATGCTTAACAATTTATGACTGCAACCGCCAATATAGGACGGGCAGCACCAACTTTTCATCAAGACCAGCCTCGAATAGCAATAAGGTGGACTCCAAAATTAGCGCCCGTGGTAACTGATTAATATGATGAACATTTATTTTGCCTTCAGTGTGTGCGGTACGCTAAAGATTATATCGGAGGCCTGGTGATTGAATATTATAATAAAATAAGGTAGGTAAATTAACGTGATAGTATACACCATAAGAAAAAAAGTGGAACTGGATAATTATTCGTCTTGGTAGACTGGATGCGTGAGTCAATAAATTTGAATATTTTTGCTGGGGATGGTTTCATTACACAAAGTATATGAGGAACCAAACACATGTTAATTATATTAGCTTGTTATCGTGGGTGGAAAAAAAGTTATTTACTTTTAATGTATCGAAATAATTAGTTGGATAACAATTGCTGAACATTATTTCGCAAAGTCGGTTAAAACTTTTATTAGTCCACTTTAAAAAGTAGATCCCGGACTACTATGATTGCAGAGCGTTGAGTGTAGGGCTTTACAACCCTACCTCGAAGAAAGAAATCCTATCCTGTCTTGAAATCGGTCTGTAAGCACATGACTTTGGCGTACCATGGGGCAATTGCGTCAATGAAGAAAAAGAAAGTATCCCAATAGTTTGTGATTAAAAAGCTGATGAAGTTCTAAGGATTCTAGAAAAAAACTCAAAATTATTTCATAAATCTACAAGCCTGATCTTTAAAGTAATGCAATACAAGAAATTCGATTTATTTTAACAAAAATTGTGCTTTAAATATCATGTATTACCTTAATATACTTTTCTTTTATAATATCTTTACTAAAAGACTTTTTTCTGGTAAGAAAATTCAAATATTCAGAGAAAAATATTATTTATATAATAGATTAAAATGGTATTAATTTTTTCGTATTGCGATAAGCAGTTAAACCTACGAATAGTGAACAACATTTGTAAAATTCCCAACTAAAATGTTTGGAGAAATATTTAATAAGAAATTTCATTTTTTTTTTTCACGATTCTAAAAACAAACTCAAAACTGTATCCTAAAAGTCCTTAAAATAATACAATAAAAGAAATAGATTTATTTTCACAAAAATAGTGTTTTGAATGTAATATATCACATTAATACATTTTTCTTACATAACATTATTACTAAAAGGCATTTTTGTGATAAGAAAATTCAAGTGTACACAGAACAAATATTCTACATTTATATTTCTGCAAATGAGTAAAATTTTAATAATATTTTCTTATTGCTATTAGCAGTAAAACCTACACATACACACAACAACATTTGTACCATTCACCATTAAAATGCATGGAGAAATATTGATTAAGAAATAACTGGCTTCTGTCCATTTATCATAACATTACACCACTTAGAATCCCACATGAATGAATTCTTACCCACAGTAATTGATTAATTTTTAAGTTAGTCTGCTTCATATTTTTACCTAAAGCATTTGAAAACCCACAGAAAAGCGTTTCTCTTTCTCTTTCTTAGAAAAGGGTAGGGGATGTATCCGCGTGCCACAAGTCATTTAGCGCCAGCTTTAGAGAAAAGACTTCCCTTAACAAGACCGCGGTCAATTATTAGAGAGCTGCGCTAATACGCTAATTTTTCAGAGCTCAACTCAGTAAACGACTAACTCCACCGAGCCGTAACATTAAAAACCCCTTCCACTAACCTGTATAGCGTTAGTTTTTGCCACGGTAGGGTTTCTCTCTCCCCGTGATGATATTTGCACAATTTTTGCTTCCAACACATTAATTAAATTTCCGCACAACCTATTACAGACTCACAAAGTCATTTTCGCGTTTTCTCTTAGTTAATTTTTTCTTTCCATCTACCGCAACAATTTTTTTTTCATTTTTTTAACTTCATCTTTTGACGTTTCTTTTTGTTTGTTCTCGACGTATTTTTTTTTATTCGTATTTTTTTTTATTCTTATACACACCTTAGTTAATCTAACTGCATTTCTCAAACTAACGAATTTAACTGGAGTTATATTTTTTGTATTATAAAACTGAGTAATTTCCTTTCACCACCATCAACGCTTTCGGGTCTTTGCTTGTTTTTGAAGAAAAAAGGAAAAAGGATTCGTCGAAGGCAGTATGGTGTGGAAAAATGGAAAAGGGTTTCATCTGGTATTTTTTCGATTTTGCCGTGAATCGCGATAACTGAGTAATTAAACATAGTTAGGGAAAATTCCATTACATTGGAGCAGGATTTAATTGAATGGCCATGGATGCTGCCAGAGGCTAATGCTTAACAATTTATGACTGCAACCGCCAATATAGGACGTGCAGCACCAACTTTTCATCAAGACCAGCCTCTAATAGCAATAAGGTTTACTCCAAAATTAGCGCCCATGGTAACTGATTAATATGATGAACATTTCTTTTGCCTTCGGTGTGTGCGAGACGCTAAAGATTATATCCAAGGGCTGGTGATTGAATATTATAATAAAATAAGCTAGGTAAATTAAGGGGATAGTATGCACAATAAGAAAAAGAGGGGAACGGGGGTAATTATTCTACTTCTTGGTAGACTCAGCCGCTGACTGGATGCGCAAGTCAATAAATTTGAATATTTTTGGTGGTGATGGTTTCATTACTCAAAGTGGATGAAGAGCCAAACACCTGTTAATTAAATGAGCTTGTTTTCGTCGATGAAAAAAAGTTAATTACTTTTAATGTATGGAAATAATTAGTTGGATAACAATTGTTCAATATTATTTATCAAAACCGGTTAAAAGTTTTATTAGTCAGAAGCTTGCGTAATATATTACATTAATCTCTAATATTATATATTTTTTTTTACATCAGAAAGACTGGTTTTCCATTCAAGTATACCACAAACAATACATCAGAAAATATGATTGGTAGGCCTTCTCTTCTAACAATACTGTCGGGGGGTTACAAAAGGGTAGCAAAAAATTTTGTTTTAATAATTAAATTGAAAACGTTTAATGCATGGATTAAGTATTCCAAATATCACTCTGATGCTCGTTGCCAAAAGTACTGGTTTCGAATCCCGGTTATCCTACGTCTATTTGTAATAATTCGGAATCCACTATAAACAGTAGGTCCCGGTCTAATATGACTATAGAGCGTTCTACATAGGGCTAACAGTCCTACCTCGTATAAAGAAAACATCTCCTGCCTTGAATTCTGCCATTATGTAGACAGTCTTGGCCTACCACGGGGCTGTTGCTCCATGGAAGAAAGAGAAGAAAAATCCCAATATCCAGTGGTAAAAAAGCTATTTATCAAGTTATAATGACTCTAGAAAAACTCCAAATTGTTTCTTAAAGTTAAAAGTCTGATCTTTAAAATGATACAAAAAAAATTCGATTTCTTTTCACGAAAATGGTGTTTTTAATATGATTGATTACTTTAATATATTTTTCTTATGTAACATTATTACTAAAGACAAAATTCAGATGTACGCAAAATAAATATTTAGCCATTTTAATCTGCCACAGATTAAAATGTTATTAATTTTTTTCTTATGGCGATTTGCACTGAAACCTACGAATACACACAACAACATTTGTAAAATTCACCGTTAAAATGTTTGGAGAAATATTGACCTGATCTACTGTGGCAGAAACTAATGCTGTACAGGTTAGTAGAAGTGGAAGTGGTTAATCCTACATAGACTCCTTAGTTAATCAAGCTGCATTTCTCAAACTAACAAATTTAACTGCAGTTATTATTTTTTTGTATTAATAAAACTGAGTAATTTCCTTTCACTTAACGAATACACAACAACATTTGTAAAATTCAGCATTAAAATGTTTGGAGAAATATTGATTGATAAAGAACTGGTTTCTGTCCATTTATCATAACATTAAACCACTTAGAATCGCACATGAATGAATAATTACATACAGTAATTGATTAATTTTTAAATTAGACTGCTTCCTATTTTTACCCAAAGCATTTGAAAACACACAGAAAAGCGTTTCTCTCTCTCTCTCTTTCCTGGATAAGGGTAGGGGATGTATCCACGTGTCACATTTCATTTAGCGCCAGCATTAGAGAAAAGATTTCCCTTAACAAAACCGCGGTCAATTATTAGAGAGCTACGCTAATACGCTAATTTTTCAGAGCTCAACTCAGTAAACGACTGACTCCACCTAGCCGTAACATTAAAAACCCATTCCACTAACCTGTACAGCTTTAATTTTTGCAGTGGTGGGGTTTCTCTCTCCCCGTAGCGATATTTTCACAATTTTTGCTTCCAACACATTAATTAAATTCCTACACAACCTATTACAGACTCACGAAGTCATTTTCGCGTTTTCTCTTAGTTAATTTTTTTTCCATCCACCGCACCAATTTTTTTTTTTGTTATTTTTCTCAACTTCATCTTTTCCCGTTTCTTTTTGTTTTTTCTCTGCGTATCCTTCTTTTTTTATTCCTACCCACGCCCTAGTTAATCTAGCTGCATTTCTCAAACTAACGAATTTAACTGGAGTTATATATTTTTTTGTGTATTAATAACACTGAGTAATTTCCTTTCACCACCATCAACGCTCTTAGGTCTTTGCTTGTTTGTGAAGAAAAAAGAAAAACTGTTCGTACAGGGTAGGTTGGGGTATGATGTGGGAAAATGGAAAGAGGGTTTCATCAGGTATTTTTAGTTTTTGCTGTGAATCGCGATAACTCAGTAATTAAATATAGTTAGGGAAAATTCCATTACACTGGAGCAGGATTTAATTGCCATGGATACTTCCAGAGGCTAATGGTTAACAATTTATGCCTGCAACCGCCAATATAGGACGGGTAGCACCAACGTTTCATCAAGATCACCCTAGAATAGCAATAAGGTGGACTCCAAAATTAGCTCCGGTGGTAACTGATTAATATTATGAACATTTCTTTTGCCTTCAGTGTGTGCGAGACGCTAAAGTTTATATTGAAGGCCTGGTGATTGAATATTATAATAAAATAATCCAGGTAAATTAAGGTGATAGTATACACAATAAGAAAAAGAGGGGAACCGGGGTAATAATTCTTCTTGGTTGACTGGATACGTGAATCAATAAATTTGAATATTTTTGCTTCTGATGGTTTCATTATGCAAAGGGGATAAGGAACCAAACACATGCTAATTAAATGAGCTTGTTGTCGTCGATGAAAAAAAAAGTTAATTACTTTTAATGTATCGAAATAATTAGTTGGATAACAATTGCTCAACATTATTTAACAAAACAGTTTAAAAGTTTTATTAATCAGATGTTTAGTTAATATATTATAGTAGTCTGTAATATATTATTTTTTTACATCAGGAAGTCTGGTGTTCCACATTTGTATACCACAAACATTCCCTCCATAAATAATGATTGGTACACATTCTCTTATAAAAAAATTTCAGGGGTAAAAGCAGGGAGCAAAAAATATTCTTTTAATAATTCAATTACAAATTTTTAATGCATGGATTAAGTATTCCATTTATTGCTCTGTGCCAAAGATATTGGGTCCAAGTCTCGGTTGTGCTATGGATATCTATAATAGTTCGGAATCCACTTTAAACAGTATGTCCCGGTGTAATATGACTGCAAGGAGTTAAGCGTAGGGATGACATCCCTATATCGTGGAAAGATATGGCGGCCAGTACCTTAGTAACCCTATATCGTAGAAAGTTAGAAATTGGCCAGTATGCAGACGGCTTTGGCAAATCATGGGGCGGTTTCGGCAATGAAGAAGAAATTATCCCAATAGGTAGTAATTAATCAGCTTGTTAGCAGGTTCTACAGATTCTAGAAACAAACTCATAACTGTTTCCTAAAGGTATTGAGCCCAAGCCCCGGTTGTACTATGATCTGATCTTTAAAATAATACAATAAAAATTCGATTTCTTTTCAGAAAAATAATGTTTTGAATGTGATCTATTACCTTAATATATTTTTCTTTCATAACATATATACTAAAAAACTTTTTTTCTTAAGAAAACTGAAATTTACACAAAAAAATTACTTAACAATTATATGTCTGCAACATATTAAAACTTTAATAATTTATTTTTCTTGTTGCCATTAGCAAATAAACCTACGAATACGCACAACAACATCTGTACCATTTACCATTAAAATGTTTGGAGAATTATTGATTAAGCAATAACTGGTTTCTGTCCATTTATCATGACATTAAACCACTTAGAATCACACATGAAAGAATTATTACATACAGTAATTAATTAATTTTTAAATTAGTCTGTTTTCTATTTCTACCTAAAGCATTTGAAAACACAAGAAAAGCGTTTCTCTCTCTCTTTCCTGGAAATGGGTAGGGAATGTATCCACGTGCCTCAAGTCATTTAGCGCCAGCTTTAGAGAAAAGACTTCCCTTAACAAGACCGCGGGTCAATTATTAGAGAGCTGCGCTAATACGCTAATTTTTCAGAGCTCAACTCAGTAAACGACTAATTCACCGAGCCGTAACATTAAAAACCCCTTCCACTAACCTGTACAGCGTTAGTTTTTGCCGTTGTAGGGTTTCTCTCTCCCCGTAACGATATTTTCAACCATTTTGTTTCCAACACATTAATTAAATTCCCACACAACCTATTACAAGTCATTTTTGTAATTTCTCTGAGTAAATTTTTTTTTTCCATCCACCGTACCAAATTTTTTTTTCAACTTCATCTTTTCCCGTTTCTTTTTGTTTGTTCTCTGCGTATCTTTTTTTTATTCGTCTTTTATTTATTCCTGCACACTCCTTAGTTAATCTAGCTGCATTTCTCAAACTAACGAATTTAACTGGATTTATTATTTTTTTTATTAATAAAACTGAGAAATTTCCTTCCACTACAAACAACGCTCTCAGATCTTTGCTTGGTTGTGAAAAAAAAAAGAAAATGATTCATCGAAGTTAGGTAAGAGTATGGTGTGTGGAAAGTTGGTAAAGCGTTTCATCCGGTATTTTTCGTTGTTGCCGTGAATCGCGATAACTCAGTAATCAAATATAGTTAGCGTAAATTCCATTACATTGGAGCGCGATTTAATTGAATGGCCATGGATGCTGCCAGAGGCTAATGTTTAACAATTTTTGACTGCAACCGCCAATATAGGACGGGCAGCACCAACTTTTCATCAAGACTAGCCCCGAATAGCAATAAGGTGGACTCCAAAATTAGCGCCGGTTGTAACTGATTAATATGATGAACATTTCTTTTGCCTTCAGTGTGTGCGAGAGGCTAAAGATTATATCGTAAGGGCTGGTGATTGAATATTATAATAAAATAAGCTAGGTAAATTAGAGCGTTAGTATACATAATAAGAAAAAGAGGGGAACTGGGGTAATTATTCTTCTTGGTAGTATGGATGCGGGAGTCAATAAATTTGAATATTTTTGCTGGTGATGGTTTCATTATGCAAAGTGGATGAGGAACCAAACACATGTTAATTAAATGAGCTTGTTGTCGTCGATGAAAAAAAAGTTAATTACTTTTAATGTATCGAAATAATTAGTTGTATAACAATTGCTCAACATTATTTAGCAAAACCGGTTAAAAGTTTTGTTAGTCAGAAGTTTGCATAATATATTGTTGTAATCTGCAATATGATTTTTTTTACATAAAGTCTGGTGTTCCATTTGTGTATACCGTAAGTAATCCATCCAAAAAATATGATTGGAGGACATTTTCTTTTAAGAAAAATTCAAGGGTCTCAACAACCTTACATTTGCGTGTTGTATGTGAGAAAACTCCTACCAGATAGCATGACTGATTGGTGTTTAAATACTCTTTCACAACTGTTATCAAGTATCTTTGTTTCTGAACAAAATGGCTATTGCACATATCATTGTCTGCTTGAATTACGCAAAGAGAATGAGGAACGAAACACATGTTAATTAAATGGGCTTGTTGTCGTCGGTGTAAAAAAGTTAATTACTTTTAATGTATCGAAATAATTAATTGGATAACAATTGTTTAACATTATTGAGCAAAACCAGTTAAATGTTTTATTAGTCCGAAGTGTTGGTAATATAGTACAGTAATCTGAAATATGATATTTTTTTACATCAGAAAGTCTGGTGTTCCACTTTTGTATACCACAAAAAATCCCTCTACAAAATATGATTGGTAGATAATATCTTCTAAAAAAATTTTTCAGGGGTAACAGTTCTACATTTGCGCGTCGTGCAGTGGCGTAACTATATCATCTGAGTCCAGCGGGTAAATTTTTCGAATGGGAGCTCCTCAATGCAAAGTATCACCATTGTACTGCCTTTTTAATAAAGTACTACTTAATATATGTATTATTTTTGGTTGATTCTATGAAATTTTAATTTAAAGGTTTAATTAAGTTAAAAGTACAGATATTTTTTAAGTTAAATTTTTATTTATTAAAATTTCTTTTTTTCGGTTTTTCTGTTCAGCAAATGTATCAATGACAGCATGAAAGTTTGGGCCATGGAATGTTCGATGGATATAATGATCAAATTGCGTAATTTGTTTTATCTTCTAGAATTTTTTAAATGGGTTTTCATAAATTTCCCTTATAATAATAAATGTCGGCTTTTCTTGTACGCATAACCTCTATGATCAGGACGAGGTCCATGCAATTTGCCCTTCTTGCCACTCTATTGTTAAGTCACTGGTGTCGTATGTGAGAAAACTCCAACCAGGTAGCATGACTGATGATATAAATACTCTATCACAATTGCTATCAAATATCTTTGTTTCTGCAGGTACGTCATGAACTGATATAAGCATGAATAAATTATCATTGAGTTACAAGTCAAATTATGGGATATTTAATAGTAGATTAATGTTCTATGCTGTTTTGTTGTTGTTTCTTATCCCACTTGGCTGGCCAAGCCCAAGAGCCCATATGGACTCATGATTGAAGGGGAAGGAAGCAGCTTCTGTTGTGATGGAGCACCCGTAGGTAGAAGCCTGACTTTTGCTCCGTGACGCTCTTACAGTCATAGGAGACCGGGACCTACGGCTTAAAGTGGATTATCCACTGAAACATCCATGGCACCGCCGGGGATTCGAACCCGAAACCTGTGGCACCGAGCGCCAGAGCGCTAGACACTCGGCCATTCAGGTCCCAAATTTGCCAACGGCACGCAGTGTTCCCAGGTGGTCACCCACCCAAGTACTGACCGCGCCCAATGATGCTTAACTTCGGTGATCTAACGAGAACCGGTATATTCAGCATGGTACGGCCGTTGTTCTATGCTTAATAGATAATGCATTGATTAGTCAATAGAGACATTGCGTTCTAATATTCACTCAAACTTTGAAATACTAAATAATTGTATTATAATTCAAATTATTTTATATAATAGTTATATATTTATATACAAGGAAACAACTGTTACTGAATAGCCATGAATATTTTAGAAGTCAATACTTAACGTATGGATTCAGCATCAGTTTTCAACAAATTTAGTTTTAATTTTAAATTAAGTGGACTTTAACAGTAGCTCCAGTGATAATAGATTAATATGATGCTCTTTTGTAATGGAAAGTTTGGTGTACAAAGAGCGATGAATTATGGCAAAAAGCTAATTTTTGAATATAATAAAATGAGTTAAGGCAATTTATTTATTTATTGTTTGAATTTTTTTCATTTAGTTTTGTATCTATCGTACTATTAAGAATGATTCATATTAAGTCTGTTGAAAATGCCAAAAATATACCAGTTTAAAATATTCATTAAATTATTAATATAATTTATATATCCTTCGTATTAAAAATAGTAATGTTTTTAAATAACTGGCAGACTACAACCCATAGTCTAAATGATCTTGTGTTTGGTTTGCCTGTCTACGGTCATTTTTTTGCATACCTTGGGCTAATTAGACCGAGACCTAAAGCTTAACAAGAATTTCGAACCATTAACAAACATCCATGTTAATTGGCTATCAGGCCGCCTAAACAATCTTATAGTTACTAATAAAAACATCAGCAAAGAGGCATGATTTTTCTTACCAATAGGAATTACACTGATTCTTTAAACCTTTCTGTTTCTTAGTCTTACTGAACTGTAATATAGAAAGACATAATAACTGCCTGACATAGTAACTTTACAGTAGTACAATAAATGCCTGTCTGTACTGAAGCCGTTATTTATACTGTAGTCTTTTTAACACAATAACAATGCATTCATTGACATTTTGGCATAATTATAGAAAGAGTTAACAATAAGCAATTACATATTAATATGAACCCTATTACTTAATGACTCTAAAATAAAGGTGCGAAATTAATTTTTTCGTTCCACTCATTAAAATCTTCTAGTCCATTTACCAAATCAACTCCAACAAACTTTTGCACCAAATTATGAACTTTGTACAGAGCCAAACTTCCCAACAACCCCGGAACGAACTGCATACAATTATAACCAAGTATCTAATTAAAAGTGGAACAGAGTTTGGGGGAATTCCATTTCCATGGATGGTTCTTATTTTCATTTCATTCCAATAAAGTTAACTTTAAATTCATTCGCCCCGTTGTAAGTTAATATAATTCATCTCTAATGCACATGTTCATTAGTTTCAATTCCATTGACCAAACTTTTCTGAACAGCCCGCGAATCCCCCCAAGGCGCCAACTCTATACCCGTTGCTTACCCATTCATCACCAACACATACTTAGGAGCCACGTGGGTTCCATAATGATTATTCGATTTCATGCGGCACAGCACATGACACCTTATGAAATGTCCCCGCGAAACCTGACAAAGGAAAAGCGAACGGGAATGGAACCTGTCGACATGAACAGTAATGCATTAAAGGGTGGCTTAAATTAGCGAAGAAGAAATTGGATCATAAATATTAAATTCGTATATCGCGGTTACATCCGATGCGCTAATGCATCTCTAATCAATGTGCTGCGAGTTGCGAGTCGATAATCTCATGGAAGTTTGACATGTTTTCGAGGGTGGAATGAAGTTTGGACGATGGACTTTTGGAGTAGTGGGTGGAAGACGATTTTGATAATGAGAAAATATGATTACTTCTTCCAAAGAAGTACGTCTTATTTTTTATTTAATTTTTTTTCACTGTAAGATTCCAATTTCCTTTTGATGTGTATATTTAACATCAAAGAAATGGTCCTATAATTATTTGGGATACATTCATATTCCCATTTCAACGCCATATTCGTATTCTGATGGGGGAAAATGTATTTCATTTTTAATGGTATAATCATTATTCCTGTAAATATATATCCTGGTTTAAATTATAAACTATATAAAATTTAATTTAATACTTCCTTTAAATTAAAATTTCATAGCATCAAGCAAAAATAATATGTATTTTAGATATTACTTTATTAAAAAAGAAGTATAATAATGATAGTACTTTGCATTGAGGGGCTCCCAATCAAAAATTTACAGCAGGCCACAGATGGTATAGTTATGCCACTGTACGACAGGACTGTTACCCCTGAGAGTTTATTTAGAAGAAAATGTCTAAAAAAATCCTATTTTATGGAGGAGATGGATTGTGGTATACAAAAGTGGAACACCAGACTTTCCGATGTAAAAAAAGTATCACATTACAGATTACTGTAATATATTATCAAAACTTCTGACTGATAAAACTTTTAATTGGTTTTGCAAAATAATGTTGACCAAAAAATAGGTGGACCGAAACGTTGGTGCTACCCGTTCTATATGGGCGGTTGCAATCATAAATTGTTAAGCATTAGTCTCTGGCAGTATCCATGGTCATTCATTAACAGTTGTATTCTCGGCTATAAATATATGACTATTATATAAAAGCATTTGAATCGTATTGCAGTTATTTAGTATTTCAAAGTTGGAGTGAATATTAAAAAGTAATTTCTCTATTGACTACTCAACACATTGTCTATTAAGCTTAAAACATTAATCCACTATTAAATAACACATAATTTGACTTGTAACTCAATGATAACGCGAATTCTGCTTGCCTATATGACAATGCGTGTTCAAAGCAACCAATGATGAAGCCATTGTTTTCAAAAACAAAGATACTTGATAGCAATTGTGATAGAGTATTTAAATATCATCAGACAAACTACTGGTTTTTGTTTTCTCACATACGACACTAGTGGTTTAACAATAGAGTGGCAAGATGAGCAAATTGCATAGACCCCGTACCGAACAGAGAGCTTATGCGTACAAGAAAGGCCTGGCATTTATTATTATATGGCACATTTATGAAAACCTACTTAAGAAATAATAGGGAGGAAAACAGATTACGCAATTTGATCATTCTATCCATCTAACATTTCATGGCCAGCATTCACTTTCATGCTGTCATTGATACTTTTGTTGATCAGAAAACCCGAAATAAGATATTTTAATAAATAAAAACATTTATTTCAAAAATACCTGTAATTTTAATTTAATACTCTCTTTAAATTAAAATTTCATTGAATCAACCAAAAATAATGGCTACTTTAGGTAGTATTTTATTAAAATGGAAATACAATGATGATACTTTGCATTGGCGGGCCCCCCATTCGAAAACTTTATCGCTGGCCTCAGATGGTATAGTTACGCCACTGTACGACAAGCAAATATAGGACTGTTACCCCTGAAAGTGTTTATAGAAGAGAAGATATACCAATCATATTTTATGCAGGGATTATTTGTCGTATACAAAAGTGGAACACCAGACTTTCTGAGTAAAAAAATATATTTCAGATTGCTGTAATATACCACCAAAACTTCTGACTAATAAAACTTTTAACTGGTTTTGCGGAATAATGTTGATCAATTGTTATCTAACTAATTATTTCGATACCTTAAAAGTAATTAACTTTTTTTTCATCGACGACAACAAGCTCATTTAATTAACATATGTTTGGTTCCACATCCACTTTGCATAATGAAACCATCACCAGCAAAAATATTCAAATTTAATGACTCACGCATCCAGTTAGCGGCGGAGTCTACCAAGAAGAATAATTACCCCAGTTCCCCTCTTTTTCTTATTGTGTATACTATCACCTTAATTTACCTAGCTTATTTTATTATGATATTCAATCACCAGCCCTTCGATAGAATCTTTAGCATCTACAACACACTGAAGGCAAAAGAAATGTTCTTCATATTAATCAGTTACCACCGGCGCTAATTTTGGAGTCCACCTTATTGCTATTCGGGGCTGGTCTTGATGAAAAGTTGGTGCTGTCCGTCCTATATTGGCGGTTACAGTCATAAATTGTTAAGCATTAGCCCCTGGCCGCATCCATGGTCATTGAATTAAATCCTGCTCCAATGTAATGGAATTTTCCCTAACTATATTTAATTACTGAGTTATCGCGATTCACAGCAAAAACGAAAAATACCGGATGAAACCCTTTTCCATTTTTCCACACCATACCCCTACCTACCTACCTTCGACGAATCATTTTTCCTTTTTTCTTCATAAACAAGCAAAGACCTGAGAGCGTTGATGGTGGTGAAAGGAAATTACTCAGTTTTATTAATACAAAAAAAAAATATTACTCTAGTTAAATTCGTTAGTTTGAGAAATGCAGCTAGATTGATTAAGAGTGTGTAGGAATAAAAAAAGACGAATAAAAAAAACCGCAGAGAACAAACAAAAAGAAACGGGAAAAGATGAAGTTGAAAAAAAAATTGGTACACTGGATGGTAAAAAAAAAATTAACCAAGAGAAAACCCGAAAATGACTTTGTGAGTCTGTAATAGGTTGTGTGGGAATTTAATTAATGTGTTGGAAGCAAAAAATGGGAAAATATCGTTACGGGGAGAGAAACCCTAACATGGCAAAAACTAACGCTGTACAGGTTAGTGGAACGGGTTTTTAATGTTACGGCTCGGTGGAGTTAGTCGTTTACTGAGTTGTTCTGAAAAATTAGCGTAATAGCGCAGCTCTCTAATAATTGACCGCGGTCTTGTTAAGGGAAAGTCTTTTCTCTAAAGCTGGTGCTAAATGACTTGTGGCACGTGGATACATCCCTTACCCTTTTCCTGGAAAGAGAGAGAGAGAAACGCTTTTCTGTATGTTTTAAAATGCTTTCGGTAGAAAAAGGAAGCAGACTAATTTAAAAATTAATCAATTACTGTATGTAAGAATTCGTTCAGGTGTGATTCTAACTGGTTTAATGTTATGATAAATGGACAGAAACCAGTTATTTCTTAATCAATATTTCTCCAAACATTGTAATGGTGAATGGTACAAATGTTTTCGTGTGTATATGTAGGTTTTACAGATATTCACAATAAGAAAAAAATTAATAACATTTTAATCTGTTGCAGATATATAAATGCTAAGTATTTTTTCTGTGTATATTTAAATTTTCTTGTCACAAAAAAAAGTCTTTTACTAAGGATATTTATAAAAGAAAAATAAATTAATGTAATATATCACATTTAGTACACGATTTTTGTGAAAAGAAATCAATTAATTTTTATTCTATTATTTTAAAGATCAGATTTTAGCTTTAGGAAACAGTTTTGAGTTTGTTCCTGGAATCATTAGAAGTTGATAAACAGCTGTTTAATCGCGAACTATTCGCATACTTCTTCATTGGCGCAACTGTACCACATTAGGCCAATGCATTCTACATACTAACCGATTTCAAGACAGGAGACGTTTTCTTTGACGAGTTGGTCTTGTCTGCCCTATGCTCGACACTCTACAGTCATATTAGACCGAGCCTACGGTTGAATGCGAATTCCGAACTATTTCAAATAGAAATACCATAACCGGGACTCTAACCCAGTACCTTTGGTAACGAGCGTCAGAGCGATAATTGGAATACTTCATCCATGCATTAAGCATTTTTAATTGAACTATTAAAAGATAATTTTTTTCCTACCGTACTATTATCCCTGAAAGTGCTTTAGAAGAGAATGTTCTCCAATCATACTTTAATGAAGGAATTGTTTGGGGTATACATAAATGGAACATCAGACATGACGATGTAAAAAAAGCATCATATTGCAGATTACTGTAATATATTACCAAAACTTTTGACTAGTAAAACTTTTAAATTGTTTTGCTACTTAGTGTTGAGCAATTGTTATCCAACTAATGATTTCGATACACTAAAAATAATTAAATTTTTTTCATCGACGACAACGCTCATTTAATTAACACGTGTTTGGTTCCTCATCCACTTTGCGTAATGAAACCAATACCAGCAAAAATATTTAAATTTATTGACTTGCTCATCCAACCTACCAACAAGAATAATTACCCCAGTTCCCCTCTCTTTCTTATTGTGTATACTATTACCTTAATTTACTTGGCTTATTTTATTATAATATTCAATCACCAGCCCTTCATTATAATCTTTAGCGTCTCGCACACACTGAAGGCAAAAGATATGTTCATCATTTTAATCAGTTACCACGGACGCTAATTTTGGAGTCCACCTTATTTCTATTCGAGACTGGTCTTGATTAAAATTTGGTGCTGCCCGTCCTATATTGGCGGTTGCAATCATAAATTGCTAAGCATTAGCCCCTGGCAGCATCCATGGCCATTCAATTAAATCCTGCTCCAATGTAATGGAATTTTCCCTAACTATATATAATTACTGATTTATCGCAATTCACGGCAAAAACGAAAAATACCGGATGAAACCCTTTCCCATTTTTCCGCACCATACCCCTACCTACCTTCGACGAATCATTGTTCTTATTTTTTCACAAACAAGCAAAGACCTGAGAGCGTTGATGGTGGTGAAAGGAAATTACTCAGTTTTATTAATAAAAAAGATATATAATTCCGGTTAAATTGGTTAGTTTGAGAAATGCAGCTAGATTAACTGAGGAGTGTGTAGGAATGAAAAAAAGACGAATAAAACAAAAAGATCCGCAGAAAACAAACAAAAAGAAACGGGAAAAGATGAAGTTGAAAAAAACATTTGGTACGGTGGATGGCAAAAAAAAAATTAACTAAGAGAAAACGCGAAAATGACTTTGTGAGTCTGTAATAGGTTGTGTGGGAATTTAATTAATGTGTTGGATGCAAAAATTGTGAAAATATCGTTACGGGGAGAGAAACCCTACCATGGCAAAAACTAACGCTGTACAGGTTAGTGGAAGAGGTTTTTAATGTTACGGCTCGGTTGAGTTTCGTTTACTGAGTTGAGCTCTGAAAAATTATCGTATTAGCACAGCTCTCTCATAATTGACCGCGGTCTTATTAAGGGAAGTCTTTTCTCTAAAGCTGGCGCTAAATGACTTGTGGCACGTGGATACATCCCCTACCCTTTTCCTGGAAAGATAGAGAGAGAAACGCTTTTCTGTGTGTGTTCAAATGCTTTAGGTAAAAATGTGAAGCAGACTGATTTAAAAATTAATCAATTACTGTGGGTAAGAATTCATTCATGTGTGATTCTAAGTGGTTTAATGTTATGATAAATGGACAAAAACCAGTTATTTCTTAGTCAATATTTTTCTCCAAACTTTTTAAGCATTAATTTTACAAATGTTGTTGTGTGTTTTCGTAGATTTTACTGATTATTTACGTAAATTTTACTGATTACCTTCGTAGGTTTTATTTAATCAATAATAAAATAATAAGTTCTATTTTATTCTGTTGCAGGTATATAAATGTAAAATATTTCTTTTGTGTATACTTGAATTTTCTTATCACTTATAAACTTTTATAATTGATCATTTTTATCACTCTTTAACTTAAAAGCCCTTTAATAAGGATGTTATATAAGGAAGGTCGTGTGCCTAGCGCTCGGTGCCACAGGTTTCGGGTTCGAATCCCGGTGAAACGTATGTTTGTAGTGGTTCGGAATCCACTTTAAAAGATACTACAGTATAAATAGAGACTACAGTACAGACAGACAGCTACAGTACAGACTATAGTACATTTACTGTGTCTTACTGCATTACAATACTGCAGTAAAACTATAACAAAAGAAAGGTTTAAACCATCAGTTAAATTCCGATAGCCTGATAGTCAATTGGCTATCGCTCTGGCCTTTGCTACTGAAGGTTTCTAGTTTGAATCTTGGTGGTGGTATAGATGTTTAATAGTGATTTAGAATTCACGTTAAACTGTAAGTCCCGGTCTAATTAGCTCAAAGTATGGGGAGAAATGACTTTACAGTGATAAACCACCAAACCAAACCTAAGATTATTTAGACTATAGTAGATATTTTTGTCAATATTCTGCCAGTTATTTAAAAATTTTCTCTCTTAATTTACTTTAATGTGAATGGTATGTAAATAATTTCATAAATATCTTAGCTGTTTTAAAAATTTATTTGGCATTTTCAACAGACTCATTATGAATCTTTCACAATAGTACGATTTATACTTAACTATATAGGAATACAAAATTAAAACAATAAATATCTGGCTAATAGCTAACTTTTCTATTCGTAATTATAATATATTTTTTTCACTTATAATAAAGCATCGAAAATTATAAATTTATAATAATTTTAACACAAACTTGGCATGTATTTAAATCTCTGTGACTCTTTTACAGTGCAATTTTAAATTTTAAAACATCCGATTGAATAAATGTTCGAAAGTTAAAAACCCCGCAAAAATTAAGTGTATAAATTTACTTAATGGAAAAATAAAAGATTCTACAAGGATGAAATATTATTGTCAAATTAAAATTCAGGGGAAAGTAGTAATTAAAAGAAGTACGATGATGCCATTTAATAAAGCAATTCTGTATTATTTATTCTGTAAAATTTAACAATTCTGTAAACCGTATTACACTAAATCGACATCAAAATCATATTTTTAAATAATGTGGTATAAATCCTAATTTACTTAACATTTGGAAAGTGAATATTAGTGCAAATCACTAACATTTGGATGGTATAATTAATAGAGAATTATAGAACACTAAATGTAAAATGAATAGTTTGAGATGGTTAGATGACTTCAATACAATTTTTTGTTTCTTTTTAGTAAGTATAAAAAAAATGCTGTTTATGAAAAAAGTAATTAAAATGTATAAATAAATAATAATTTATTTTGCTGAGTTTTTTATACAGACTTCGCTTTGATTTAATAATAAAGGGTGTCCCAAAATTCAAACAAGTTTTCTTGCGCCAATTTTGGAACAGCTTTTGGTACAGCATTTTGGAACACCCTTTGGTACAGCATCACTAGTCACACAATTTTGGAGCACCCTTTGGTACAGCATCGGTATCCACACAATTTTGGAACACCCTTTCGTACAACATTGATATTCACACAATTTTGGAACAGCTTTCGGTACAGCATTGGTGTCCACACAATTTTTGAACAGCTTTTGGTACAACATTGGTACCCACACAATTTTGGAACACCCTTTGTACAACATTGATACCTACACAATTTTGGAAGTCCCTTTGTAAAACACTGGTACCCACACAATTTTGAAACAGCCTTTGTACAACATTGGTACCCACACAATTTTGGAACACCTATAAAATTTTTACATTGATAATTAAACATAAATTTCCTATTAAACGTAGAACATATATATATATATATATATATATATATATATATATGGACCTGATGGCCGAGTGAGCAGGGCAAGCCTATGGCCTCCTAGCGTAGGGCTTGGGGCCACAGGCTTCAGAGATGCTGTGGATGTTTGCAGTAGTTCAGAATACACTTTAACATACACAGTGCCGTGCTACCTTATGAAAAGAAAACATTTCCTCTGCCAATAGGCAGACGGTCTTGGCCCACCATTGGACTATTGCGTCAATACAGAAAAATAGTAATTTCAAGTGTTTTGAAATGTATATATGAATATATAAAGAAAGCTTTTATATTTTCTTTCGATATTTTTTATAATTTAATGTTATTTAAAATCATATAAGAAGATATATATATAGTTTCTAAAATCGTTTCCTAATGTATAATATTTTTTCTGAATCTTTTAAAAAAAAATCTCTAAAGAATAAAAAAGAAATACGCCAATATTTTAATCTGTGCTATAATTTTATACAGTGCAACAAATCATGCGCGTGACGTTCAACATCACAAAATTATTCTAATACGTGGCAGAAATGGCGGCGATAAGTCAATTCCATACTTTTAATCAAAACTTAAAACCAAAGGAAACACAGGTGATAAATCCTCGCTTTCAGCACTCGCCCCGAATTACGAGCTTTTTTTCCTCCAAGTAATTTATTGCAGCCAGTGCGAAAAGGTTTTTACGACCCTCGCACTTTTATTACCTGTTCCTCTCCCCGTTTTTAAGGACTTGGGAGATCTACCATTTAGGCTTTTATGTCCAATTGCAGCGTTTTATTTTCCAACAAAATCGAAAAATGGCACCCCCCGCAATTACCTGTTAAAATCCGAAACCTATTGTTACAAGAAAACTTCCCATGCGGCTATTTATTTCCCTCTTTTTGTTCTGAGGAACTAATTCTTTGTTTAAAAGAGTAAGGGATCCAAAGAACAGAGCTTGTGGCCAGATGAATTTCTTTCAAAGTATGATTTTTCTTTCTTCAAATTGAAATAATTGATGTGAATAACAATAATGACTATATCGTTAATAATGATTGATCAAATGTATTCTAAATATTCATATTTAAGACGCTTGTAATGACTAATATAAATTTAATCTATATTTTTCATGTAAAATTAAAAATATTAAAATTTCTGCTGAAAATAAAAAATTTGTTAGCATATACCCTATTAATAATTTTAAATTATTTTTAATTTTGTATAAAACACCACATGGAATTTTTTTTACCCCAGTGACTGGATGTTTGTCGTGTCGATAGGAGTGTCAATATAAGGTAAAATTGTTTGACAATTTAATATTAAGGTAAAATTGTTTGACAATTTAATATTAAGGTAAAATTTTTTGTAATGTTGAGGTCAAATTGTTTGTCATATTAAGGTCAAATTGCTAATATTAAGGTAGAATTGTTTGCAATTATTATATAATTCGTGTGTTGTGGTGGTAGACTTTATGTGTGTTTCTTGGAAGGTTGTATTTGATGGTCACCAGCCCTTACCGGATGCGAATCCAAAGGAATGACCAGTTTCCGGAGGAGACAGCTCTTTTGCCGCAGCTGCGATAGAAAGTGATATCTATATGTGGTGTTTTATTTGGCGGGCCATGCGAAGTTTCAAAGTGCCAGATCATCAAGAGCGAAAGTTTATCAAGATAGTTAAGACTTAGTTACATGTGCTCGAATATTTATTGATGGGGCGTCTCTTCCGAACCGAAACATATTGCTTTGGCGGGGGATAGGATGATAAGCACGTGTTTTGCCGAAAATGTACAAAAAGGAGGGGCAAACCAGGGGCGGATTTTATGAGGAAAATCAGACGATTAATGAATAAAGGTGCGTGTTGTCTGAAAAGACACAAAGATGTTGGAGACACAACAAATAGAGGAAAATCGATGGATAGACAAAAGTCAAAGAAGCAGAGCGAGTAAGACAGTGAACTGCCCCCGAAATAGAACATTGGAAAATCGGGAAGAAGCAGCAAAAACAACACAGCAAATGGTGCGTGCTCTGTTCATATGCAAGAGGTATATGGTGTTGATGATAAATAGATTGTTTTAAAGAAAACAATTTGAAGAGTTCACAATAACAGATTTTATTAATATACAAGAATTTGACGCCTTTCGATAATATGTCTGAGAATTAACATATCAACAGGGAAGCTGACAAGGAAAAGACTGATTTAGCGACAATGGAAAAATCGCCAAAGGCATATCTGGCACCAATAGCGTCGACTTATTGCTCTCAAAAAGGAATAAACTTCATGCAGAGTGTTACAGAGTGTTTAGCATCTACACTCACATTGTGTGATTCGAATTTTCAACCATTTCTTCTGTTAAACAATGCAAATACCTGAGTGTTCTCTCAGAAAACTTTACTATCATGTGTGAAATGTTCTTGGAAATTGCACAGCTGTAAAAAAAAAAAAAAAAAACACCTTTTAATTTTTCTTTAAAATGAAATCACTCACCATAAGATAATGAAAAGCTTTTCTGAGAAAATCCACTTAACATTTCGAAGCACTGAATTCTACGCACTTTTCTGCATTAACCTCGGCACCTTTTAATCCCAACCACCAACAAACATCCATCCTCCACGATTCGCACCTGATGCATGTGGATACAAAGGCCAGATCTTCATCATATTTTGGTTTATCGTTCTACGGCCATCTTGTGCACACGAGGGCTAAACATTCTACTGACCGGGACCTACAGTTTAAAGTGGATTCCGAACCACTAACAAACATCCATCACACCGACAGTATTAGAACCAGAAGCCTGTGATTCCAAATGTACTATGCCCAAAAAGTAAGACCAATTATTATTTTTTTTAAAAAACTTTTTATTTATTCTTCCAAATTTATTTCATCGCCTTCAGAATAATCACCTCCGGACACAATGCACATATGCCAACTTTTTTTTCCAAACCTCAATGCATGCTAAAAAGTCATCGGCAGGGATGGCCTTCAAAGCGAGCGGCGATTCACGTTGAATCTCTTCAATCGACTCGAAACGGTGTCGTGGAGTGGTCTTTTGAGTTTAGGGAATAGCCAAAAGTCGCACGATGTGAGCGGCGAATCTGAAGACTGTGATACCAAAGGTTGTTCTAGCCATTTTGCCACTAGGCCGCCTTCCTCATAGAGAAAATACCATACATAACAAGTAATAAAATCTTCTTAAATCTAAATCTAATATCAGAAGCTTCTTGTGTCTAAACAAAATTTCCGAAATATTCTTGAAAACTGCACAGCTGTAAAAAACACTATCTTTTAATTTTTCTTGAAAAGGAAACCACTCACCGTAAGATAATGAAAGGCTGTTCTGAGAAAATCTTCTTAACATTTCGAGGCACTGAAATTCTACGCACTTTTCTACATTAACCTCGGCACCTTTTCATCCGAACCAACAAGCATCCATCCTCCAGGATTCATACCTGAAGCCCGTGGTTACAAAAGTCAGATCTTCCCCATAGTTTGGTTTGATTTGTCGCTCTGCGATCATCTTGTGCACACGAGAGCTAAACAGACCGGGACCTACAGTTTAAAGTGGATTACAAAATTTAATGCAAACAGCGAACATCCATGCGAACACCAGTGAACATCCATGCTACTGCCAGGATTCGCACCTGAAGGCCAAAGATATCAAAGGCCAATGCGCTAGCCTCTTGGCCACCAGGCCGCCTTTCTCATAGAGAAAATACCATGCAAGTATTAACAAGTAATAAAATATTACCAGAAGCTTCTTGTGTCTAACCAAAATCTCCGAAATGTTCTTGAAAATTGCACAGCTGTAAAAAAAAACACCTTTTAATTTTTCCTGAAAATGAAACCACTCACCGTAAGATAATGAAAGGCTGTTCTGAGAAAATCCTCTTAACATTTCGAAGGCACTGAAATTCTACGCGCTTTTCTCCATTAACCTCGGCACCCTTTCATTAATAAAGTAATTTTAAGCATACTTTCTATACAGATTAATCAGCTCATTAACTGTTTGCATTAAAATTTCAGGAACCCCCCGTGCTCCTGATAAGGGAACTCATAACAAGCTCAAATTATTCTCCTACGCGGGATTAAATGATTAAATCCTTATCCTCTCTTTAATGTATAATTAGCCTACAGACGAGGAAAAGTCCACAATATATTCAGTTAATTGATTAGCTAATCTTTTTATTATCACTTAAATTTAATATCATGTCCCTGTTTGTTTTAGCATAATAAAAGCAAGGGTATTGAATTGGATAATATTAAAATTGAAAGGTTTGTTACATAATTGAAAGATTATATGGATATTTAAATGATAACTAAATTTCTCTTATCAAAACTTAAATTGAATGTATATGAAGTAAAAGGGTATTTGAAATCAGCAAACATAGTTTGAATTAATATTTCAGAAATCCTTTGCACATTAAATACTTGTTATTAGATTTATGGATTATTTATATTTATAAAATTATTAATCTTAAAGAAACTATAATGATATTTTCTTGCAAAATTCTGTTTAGTTCTAATATTAAAAACATTTAGAATAAATGAAATATATACAAAAAATTGAACATCTTTTGGAAATTTCAGAATCCAAAACTTATTTCAATAACAACTTAAAAATAGATTCTTCAAATATTTAAATCTACTTCTTAATTATACACTAGAAATTTAACGCCTCAGAAATCGATTAATATCTTTAATATTTGTATTACCAAATTATTAAATAGCTACCTACTCTACCAAATTATAAAATAGGTGAGATTTAATTTGGACTAAAATACAATTAAAAAAAATCTTTTTACTCTTGAAATCCATCTCCTTAACTTTTTTAAATTTTATTATGTTTCATTTGAATCATTTGATTCAAATTAAAAATACATTTTTTTTTAAATTTGATTCAGAGGATTACAAAGTGTAACACCAAAGAATAAGTCATATTCGCTACATCAAAACATACAAAATAAATCAAAAAACAATTCGGAAAAAAATACTCTTTACTTAGAAACCAATTTCCCTCCATCTTGCTAACTCTTTAATTATGTTTCATTTGAATTATCTGTATAATATTAAAAATGCATTTTTTTAATTTCAATTAGATGATTACAAAGTATAACACCAAAGTTCAAGTCATATTCGCTATATAAAAGAATTAAATCAAAAAGCAATTCGAAAAAATAAAATCTTCACTCTAGCCAATCTCCTTCAATCTCCTAAAATACAAAATACATTTTTCCAAAAATTCATTTTTTAATTTGAATCAGATGATTACAAAGCATAACACCAAAGAATAAGTCGTATTTGCTACATCAAAATATACAGATTAAATATTAAAAAAAACAATTAAAAAACTCTTTTTATTCTAAAACCAATCTTCTTCCATCTTCCTAACTCTTTAAATTCATTATGTTTCATTTGATTCAAATTAAAAATACACTTTTTTTTAATTTGAATTTTTTTTAATTTAAACATAACGCTATATGAAAACATACAAAGTAAATCACTGAAAAAAATATCACCAATTAATCGTTTTCATTTTCAATAAACTATTTTATACCATCCGAATTTTGATGTACAATATATCTTTCATTATTGCAGTATTTTTAAAACATTTTACGGCGATCACAAAATTTATTTTTAAATATGAATAGATTAAATTTTTACAAAAAATGTATTTTTCTTAACCTTATAATCGGGAGAATTGTAATTTAATGGATCTTTACCCTTTTAACGTATTATCCCGAGTAAAAATTGTGTCTCATATTTATTTCGTAATATAATAAAAGTTAACTCGTGTAAAATTGAATTTAATTTTGGTATTTAATTCTGGTAATTCTAATGTATTTTGAGCTGTATTTTATTGTTCAGACAAACAGGAAATCAATCCTGATATCGCGCGTCTAGTAACAGTCATTCGATAGCGATTTCATACTGTTTTACAGATATTGTTACGAGATTCTATCCGAATTCTATATAATTCGATTATTCTCCATTAAAATCGATAAAAGTGAACTATAAAATACTATTTATTGCTATTGACATACATAAAATTCAGGTCAAATACCCAATATAAAATCTGACTCTATAAAAACACAATATAAACTCATTAATGACAACTCTAAAACTCGCATTTAAGTCGCAGCTCTAAAATGCTATGTCGCCAAACGGCAAAACGCAATACTAGCATAATAAACATTCAAATGGATAGACAAAATATACTAAAACTGTACCCAAAGCATTAGGGAGGTTTGGTCAGGTTTATCGCTCTACGGTCATCTTGTGCACAGTTTAGGCCAAACAGTCCGGGACCTACAATTTAACGTGGATTCCGAACCACCATCAAAACCTCCATGCTACAGCCAGGATTCGAACCTGAAGCAACGAATAAGAGCTGCGGGTTATTTATTACTCATTACTGCTGGCATTAACGTCTCATCATTTTTTTAAATGAGTTAAAATAATGGTCTGATTTGTTGCACTACGGTCATATTGAACACAAGAGGGCTAAACAGACCAGGACCTACGGTTTAAAGTGGATTCCGAACTACAACAAACACCCATGCCATCGCCAGGATTCGAATCTGAAGCCTGTGAAAGCAAAGGCAGACTGCTAGCCACTTGACCAACAGGTCGCAAAGTTAAAATGATGATAACAGCGGTAGTTTTAGTGATGATAGCAGCGTTGTGGGCCTGAATGGCCAGTGGCTCTCTGTACCACAGGTTTCGGATTCGAGTCCCGCTAGTGCCATGGATGTTTAATGTGGTTCGGAATCCATTTTAAACGATAGGTCCCGGTCTAACATGATCGTAGAGCGTTGCGGAGGTATTGTTACTTCGCGTCCGTAGCTTCTCTTCAATCTAAACGCACCTCCTGTGTAGTGGGACAATTCTTTAGACAATTGTCTTCGATGCCAGCAGCAATGGCAGCGTTGTATCATATCGTGATCCGGAAAAATTTGGCGCTGAATTATAATAATTCTGATTTTAACTATAATCCTATTGATGTCTGAATGGTTAAATTTAGATTATTTTAAATTTACTGTAATAAAAAATAAATGAAACACGATAAGAAAGCCTTATTTTAATTTTATTAAATGGAATAACTTCCAAAGGGATTAATAAGGGGCTACATGTATTAAAAATACAATCCTAAAATAACAGCTTAATTTTCTAAAAAACCCTTTATTTACATGAGTATTTCAATCCCCGAGACCCACAGTGTAGAAACACCAGATCACCTTCAGCCAAGAACATCAAGGCAGAGATGGCGATACTTCAGCTTTTTCCAACACTTGGATACTGCGATCTATTTTGTGACTGGTGTTTACAGAGCGAGATTTATGCACCATTTCACACGATCTGCAATCCCGCCAACCCCCTGTTGCCCCATCACACCCTCCCTTTTGCTGTACCCTTCCGATGACAGTCATTTACGCGGGGAAGAGGGACGAAAGGTCTCATCTGTCAAAAGACGCTAGATAAACACAACTTGGGCCATTTTGCTGCTCACGCTACATTGAATGGATGCAAAACGGTGGATTTATACCGTGCGTTTTTTTCTCTCTTATACATAAAACAGCATAAGTGGAAATAACCCAGTTTGTCATGATTCGCCTACAGGAAATATTTTACGTAGTGTTGTTATGTAACGCCAGTAAAAGACGAATAGATGTAAGTGTAAAATGAAAAATTTAAATATACCGTAAAAAAATGAAAATTGAAAATTTAGTGTTTGTAAATTTAAATATAATGTAAAAAAATGAAAATTGAAAATTCAGTGTTTGTAAATTTAAATATAATGATAAAAAATTAAAAATTAAACGAAAAATATATCCTATATTTGATTAGCAGTCACAATTTAGGAAAGCAAAATTTATACAGTTCGAAATTAAAGAAATTTTTATCACTCAAAAACATAGTGAAAAGACATACACACAATATATATATATATAGCTGTTGCTAGACAGTACAGGCAACGTTTATTGTATTTTAGAGAAAATATTGAATTTCTGGAATTTCGAATTTTTTGGTGATTTCTGGAATTTTGAATTTTAGAGTGGTTTTTAATGGGGGTTTCTAGCTATATATCTATCTATATATATAATACACAAGATGATTATAAAACATTTTCTTGATATACGAGTCATTTACTATTATACCATTCACAGAAACTGACTAAAATTTTGGATTAAGGTATTTTGCGGTTATAAGCGCTATGTAAGACTATGTAAGACAGTTAAATCTAACAGTAACGCAATTTCAAAAATTTAAAAGGATAACAACTTCTTTGAATGTGATCTTAGTGAAAAGCTTTAAATAGCTTTTAAACGCAGCCTGTAGCACGAAAATCACCGGAGCTAAGCACAATAAGAAAAAAATTAAAAACAACCAATAATTGGAGAAGCAACAGAAATCAAAGCATTTAAATGTGTTTCACAAATTGTCCACATGCCCTCCTTCACAGACGATGACACCTCTGCAAGCGGCACCTCAAGGCATACAAGCGGCATACCTCAAAATACTTTAAACCAAAATTTTATTCAGTTTCTGTGAATGGTGTAATAACTAGGGATTCATATATCGAGAAATCTTTCTTAAAATATTTTAAGTAAGTAAAATTTGTAATGCGAAATTCACGATTGAATATGAAGATAGTTTTTTTTTTATTTCAAACAAATAATTTTTATTTGCAATTTAATTGTTTATTAGAAATTCGTTAATTTATTCTCTATAATAAAATACGGACCAATAAAACAATTTTAAACTTAACGAAATGCAATGAAATTCACAATGCTAATTCTCCTATTCAAATTCTATTCATTTTAAAAATCCTTTAAACCTTAATCTCATGTAAAGTCACAATCTGACAGAAATTCCTGTATTTCTTGGAAATTTTAAAGCTCTGTTAAATTTTAAAGCTCTACTAAATTACCACATTACAAGTTTAGAATATCCTTAGTTGCATTAAATTCATTAAAGCACATAGGTTAACAATATAATCCCTTAATAAGACTATTACCTTAATAGTTAATTAAATATCATTCTTTAGAAAGGTTTATCTATTATAAACAAAGCACAAATGTAATTTACAAACAAAATATATTACATTTGCTTTAGTAAGAATTCTAATCAATGTTTAAATCTTATTAGTATCTAAAGAATCTAACACAATATTGGAAATTTATTTTCTAACAAATTAGTTGTTTCTAATTTATTCAAATATACGAAGTTAGATTAAAAATGCATTAATAAACATACACATAATTAGGAATTCATGAATATTTTTCAATTGAAAATATGCAAATATACATCTTTACAATTAATGAGCTGATTTAGTTAGCTGTACAATTAAAAAAACCTATTCATAGTTTTCATAGCACAAAAAATATTTTATATAAAAAAACTGTATGCACTTCAATTTATTTAAAAAAATGCATAACAAATGACTCTACAAAAAAACGAAATAAACTAATTTTTAGTTAAATATTCAACATCATAAAAATCCCGGAATTGTTAAAAAAAATGTAATTAAATGGGTTATAATATGGTTATTATTATTATTGTTATTGTTATTTTGCATATTCCGTAGAACTATGTTTATTTAACTCTTTGTTAAATATATATTCCTTTAGCAAAGTAACAGAACATATTACTTCCAAAATCAAATTTGCATTAAAATACTGAAAACACTAATAATAGTAAGCAAAATAAACAACAAGAAAAGGAGAGATTGTTTTCAAAGGAATCGTCGCCATAAAATAAGGTTTATTAATGGGACTAAATGAAAGATTGAAAGATGCGTTTAATTTTTAATAGTTATGCTAAACGTTTCTAGAATTTTAGCCATATGTAACTAATAATCGCCAAGCATTTTTGAAAAACCGCCAATAAGATCGCCAAATCTGGCAATATTTATAATAGACTTTTTTGTATCTTGTATATTCGGTACATTTTTACAAAATAATGCATTTTTCACAAATCGAATTCTATAATTTATTCACACCTATTTATAAACAACCAATTAACAAAAGTCACTTAATCGTTTATATATATACAAGTAATTACAGCAACACTATATATATGTGTAAAAATCGATGTGTGTATATTCCAGTTTATCTTACAAACTATAAAAAGTTTAGATTTTATATCCAAATTCATTATTTAGTTTCAAAAATTCTCAGTCAAAAACATTTTTACGAAATATTGTTACTAATTATATTTCAATTAAATAAAAACCTTATTTCTTTATTGCCATCAGATTTTTGCATCACCAGATGGTACCCGTCTTGAAACTTGACTGATACCATTAATTCATTCATTGTAAAAAATAAGGTAAAAAATTTAAGGCATTAGTTAACATTTTTCAAACTAACACTATAAAGTAATATAAGGAGAATGATTGTTTCATTTAGCCAGTTCACATCACTTAAGAAGAATTATTGAATACTGCCAATTATTCAATAATTAAGAATATTATTGGATAATTATTGAATATGCCTTATTATTGAATAAGAAGAAATATTAACATCACAAGCCTTTAATATTTCGCAAATACTGCCTCAAATACATTTCCTTCAAATGTGTACGGGTATCGCCATGACAGGGAGAATTAGTGATATTTGCCGTTAATTTATTTATTTCCTTTTTCGTCACTGAAAATACAGACCTCATTGTTTTCACATCTTTAAAAGTTTATCCTGTTTGAATGTGTACTTGCATTATAACTTTAGGGCAAACCAGCGATCTTTACCGCAATTCTTTTGTTCTCTTTCATTGTCTAGACTACAGACATCATTTTTGTAATAACTTGTTATATCTCATCCTATTCATGCATATTACATATATTTTTGTTATTATTTTTCCCCAGACTCTAACATATATTTATATTGATATTTATTTCTTGTAATAACTAATCCAGTTCTAACCTTCAAATGATTTTTGATTTTATTAATAATGCCCTTTATTTATTTTTCTTAAAATACGTTAACTAACATTAAGAGTTCTCTGACCCACGTTTTTGACGTGTTGTGTTCCAGGAAAAGAGAATCCTGGTGATTGTCTAGACGGAGTTACAGCTCTTTTACAGGGAACATATTTCTTTAGTTTCAGCTTCAGATAGACGGACGGTGCATCTCAGTTTTTTTTAAAATTATTATCAACCCTTTGTGGTTGAAACTATTAAGAATTCAAGCGATGTTTTTGTTTTTCTTTTCATTTAGCAGGGAGGGAAGCCATTTGAGGGGCTGATCATGACCGTATAGGACTTTACTGCCACTTTCTCCGAAATCTCTTCTTCTTTGTTGGGCTCCATAAATATCAGTGCACTATCAGAACCGAATTACTTTGTGCGTGGTTCTCTTTCTAAAGCTTCACGTCCTGTCAAAAACGTGAATTCGCTGCACTATAATTTGACTACAAATCCTCATGATTATGATTAAAACCTGTAGATGAATAAGTGTCTACATTTACCCGTTTATATATATATATATATATATATATATATATATATATTCTGAGCTTTTATCAAACAACACCTCAATGTGGCACTTTTTAATGTACATATTAATAATATCGGTTGTGATAATCGAGACTTAACTTGTCTTGCCTCGGAAGGGGGGATAATGGTTCTCGGTTGTGATGAAAAAAACTATGAATAAATGTGAATTAGATGAATTTCTTATCCAAGCGTACACATCAACCCAGTCGTTATTTTTATGTACTTCACAATTTGATTTTCCAATAAATATTCACAGAAGGTTAAATTAACTGAACCGTAAACATATATTTTTATCCAAAGCTATAGATGAGTTAAGTTTACAAACACGACAAATAACTATGGAAAAGTATGTTATACAAGGAAAAAAAAAATAACCCTTTAATTCTTTAATTCAAACAGCATCTACGTTGAATACCTTAATTTTTCTGTTATATCACATATTCTATATCCGCTACAGTGTTTTAATTGTCAACGATTCGGTCACTTTCAAAATGAGTGTCATGGCAGAAGAACTTGTTTAAAATGTGCCTCTCCCGATCATTTATATTATATACTGACTGTAAATCTTTGCAGACATTAAGTCTTTCTTCACATATAGACTTTGTCAATTTACAATAACCAAATCAAGCAAATTCAAAAATTAGATCCAAATGGCAATTAGAAAAGAAATTTCAAGAAATAAAAGTTTTCCTAATTTATCATATACTGAATAAAGAAAACTCACAACCTCATCTTAGGCTGAAATAGCCAAAACCAAACTACTACAACTCGTACAATAGTTCATTCCATTCTTTCCGTTTCTATAATGGCTGATAGCAGTATAATTGGAAGAATTTATCCACCACTTAAAAAACTGAAATGACTTTCCGATTCAAAACTTAAATCTTCTAAAACCCTTTCTTTCATGAATATAATAGCAGATCCATTTACATCCACCGTTATTAACTATGCAGTTAATAATGGTGGATGTAAATGGTTCTGCATGGTTAATATTCGGAACATTCCATCCACTGCTAAAGCAAAAACAAATGTGATAGTCCATTAAACCACAAAAAAACCAAAGCGTCAAATTCAAAAGATCATTTAATCAGACAGAACAAACAAACTAATAGATAAAAACAAACAGAATTCAGAGGAGACATTACTTAACAAAATAAGATTAACAAACCGTTTCGACTCCATCACAGTCATCAGAATCCATGTTAAAGTGTTCTTCTGATATGGTGATATAGTCAAATTTGATGAGAGAGAGAGGCGATTCCTGAGTGATGTTTACAATGGGAACATATAGTTTTAAATTAGCGTATAACAAAGATTTTTTAATCCATGTGTCATATGAATTATAATTTTAACAAAATATCTATCTTGATGTTATAATGAAGAACATTTAAGAAACGCAATTTTTAATTGGTGTTATGTATTAATTACTATTTTTTCATTTGTTCAATTATTATGTATCGCTTAACGCAGTTTGGCCAAAATTGTATCTTGTACCATTAAACCATACCAATCAACAACCAACTTGCACCTGTACATTTTCTTAGCAAAATTTACCAATGCTAAAAATGTATTGTTTTGTGTAGCCATGCAAAAGGTAATTCATATCTACTAGTTTAATATTTATATTATTTAGACTGAACTATCGAAGCCAGTTATAGGTCTACACCAGGAGTTAATGAATAAAAAGAAATGAGACTCTGTGGCAATTATATCTCACTTAAGACTCTGTAAAACAAGTAAAAAAACAAGTCTTTCAGTAAAACAATTTTTCTTTGCTTTCTACTACTACAAAAATACTCAGTGGATGTCTAAATTAAGACAGAATCATAATGAGCCAAAAAAAACTCGCCAAGTCTACCACGGCGAAGAAAAAAGAAATAAAAACACAATAACAGGGTCGAGAAAGCAATAATAAAAGAAGTGTTTTGTTAGGAAATTACAATGTTTTTATGATATTTTTTGTCGATAGTGGTATTCATGTAGTGACAGAAAGTTGAGGGAAATTCTCATATTTTTTTTTCCCTTTCTCTGTACCGAATTTCTTTCTTTTTCCCCTACTTCGTGTCTTCACTAGCGCAAATTATTTTCCAGAAAGCAATTTGTCAACGTAGGATTACCCCGCAGAACATAGTTTATTTTTCGTCAGAAAGTTTACTCTTCTGCTATTGTTTTTTAGTACATTGAAAGAAACTTTTGCGCATCGCTGCGAGAAATTCATTATTATGAATATAGTGTGTTTGTTTAAGATTGTATTTTTTCCCACTCTAAAATTGTACGCTCTGTTTAAGATATTTTCCCTACAGCAAAAATTATATGTTCTGCAACCAAATTATGTTGTTATGAAAAATTTATTATTAAGGTGAATTGTTCGGCATATTTTGGGGCAAAGATTCGTTCATATTATGTTATTTCTATAATTTAAAAGAAATATAGTTTATTTTTATTTATCAGAATTGTAAAACTATTTCTGAAATTTTTAATTAGTTAAACCTGCATTTTTAATGGATATGAATATTTAATTAATTTTGAATGTTTATTAAAATTTCTATATCATACGACGCAAATATGAGTGTATTTTCTGTATTTATTCATATTAAGTTCAATATCAAATAACGCAAATATTATAAGGCCATTTTCTGCATATGTTCATATTAAGTTCAACATCAAAAAAACGTAAATATGAGTATATCCATATAAATTATAATTTTAAAAAATATATATATCGCGGTTCAATATCAAATAACGCAAATATTACGAGTGCATTTTTTGAATATATTCATATGAAGTTCAATATCAAATAAAGCAAATATTATTAGTGAATTTTCTGCATATATTCATATATTCATACTGAGTTAGATACCGAATAAAAATATTACGAGTGTATTTTCTTCAGATATTCATATTAAGTTCAATATGAAATAACGTAAATATTACGAGTACATTTTTTGCATATATTCATATTAAATTCAGTATGAAATAAACAAGTGTTACGAGTATATTTTCTACATATATTCATATTAAGTTCAATATCAAATAACTCAAATATTGTGTATTTTGTGCATATATTTATATTAAGTTCAATATCAAATAATGTAAATATTACGAGTGCATTTGTTGCATATATTCATATTAAGTTCAATATCCAGTAATGCTTGTCATTTTTTTAACAAAAATAATGTAGTATTTATTTAAAAAACATTTACAGAAACGCCTTATCTATTAAAAAAAACTATGATATAAAAAAAAAAATATCACGAATAATTTTTTCCGCTTGCTATAAATAATTTCCAATATCTTTTTTTATATAAATTTAACAGCAAACAAATTATAAATTGATTTAAAGTAATCATTTCATAAATGCTTAAAACACTGCTAGATAAATAATCCTATGTTTTATAATATTTTAATTACTATTTCATTAATCAAAGATTTTATCGATAATTTTATGTAAATGCAAATTATTCTTGTGCTACTATAAAAGCCATTAAATAAATTAAAAATTAAGTTTTTAAAAGAACGTTAATTAAGATACTAAAAGAACTAAACAATCGGCTAATAAATGAACCAGATGTCACTTTACCAAAAATCATTATTTTATTACCTAGAGTTTCAAATTTTCGTTTCGCCAGCCAAAGGTAAAGTCAAACAGTCAAAATCTGCGAAAACTATTGGGCAGGTGATAAGTTAAAAAAAATCAAATAAACTGCAGCTATTTTTCTCACATATGGTACTTAACAATGTGAAAAATTACGAAAACTATCACGAATAATTATTTTCATTTGCTATAAACTATTTTTCTATATCTTGTTTTATATAAATTTAAGTACAAAAAAAATTACAAATGGATATAAGATGTTTAAAATAATATAATAAATGTTTAAAACACTGTTAGATAAATAATCCTACATTTAATATTATTTTAATTACTATTTCATTAATCAAAGATTTTATTGCTAATTTTAATGTAAATTCAAAACAGTCATGTGCTGCCATATAAGTCGTAAAATAAATTAAAAATTAATGAACCAATTATACTTATAAAAAATTAATGATATTAAATGAACTAAAGAATCAGCCAATAAACAAACCAGATGTCACGATACTAAAAACCATGATTTTACGACCTAGAGTTTTCAATTCTTATTTCGCTAGTCAAAGGTTTAAGTCAAACAGCCAAACATCTGCGAAAACTATTGGGCAGGTGTTATATTTAAAAAATAATCAATTAAACTGCAGATGTCTTCTTAAATATATTACTTAATAATGTAAAAAAATAAATATTTTATCTCGCAACTATTTGACACAAAGTTTGTTATTGTATGCATACATTAAATTTAACAAGCAATGCCAAATACGCATAGCTGCACACATTTAATATGTACTAGACATTATACTAAACTGTAGTTTAATCGTCAGAGCGTAGAAATCATGTCTAGTTTAGACAACCGTATAGATTTAGCATAATTATCTAATCAATGAATTCTAATTACGAAATCAATTAATTAGGTTATGATATCCATTAATTTTGATCTATACAAACCTTTGTTCTAATTATAATTGTGTTTATCAGAGACGTCTGGTTTTTGTATATTATCTCAAGATAAATTACTGATAACAATGAAATAATTATTCAAATTTACATAGTACTGAATTTTCTTCTTTTTTTAAATAATTAATAAATGATGTTAACAATAATAATTTTTTAAAATTTGTTTGAAACAATACAAATAAATGTTAAAAAAGATTCTTTATTTCTATTTTTTTGTATTTTAAATATAATTTATTTCTGTTTATCTGTAAGAATTACATTAAAATCATTTTGTAAAATATAAGCTAAAATAAATTATAAATTAGTATAAAATAATATTACATATAATGCCATTAGTAATAAATAATATTTCATGTAAAATATGTATAAAGAACACAAATATATTTTTGAAAACTAATTTAATGCCAATTATGAAACAAGTATGTGAACAACAAAATAAATTTAAATGCTGTTGAGTTTAAAATTAATTTTAAAAGTGAAGTCATTTATAAAATGTTAATAAAATAATGTTATTCTCTGAAATTATCTTTGATCATAAATTTTTATTAAATAATTTCGAATTAAATTTAATGCATTCGAAAATAAATGTAATAGAGTTATTTGAATTAGTTTTTATTCTCCAAATTAATTATTTTTTCTTTTTTGAGTGTGCGAGGGTAGATAATTACTTTAATAAAATTATTTTTTTAAACTTTTTTTTTTCATTCTTTGTCAATTATTAAACAATTTTTATTACTTAACATCTGAATAAATAAAAAAATATGTTTTTTCAAATAAAAATATATTATAAATGAAAAAAATTACATTTCTGTTAGAAATAATTAAGAGGTTCATTTTATTTTATTTGATTTTGACTTTTATTCAGCAATGGAAAAAATCCAAGTTGATTTAATTTAAATTTTCTTACTTTCTAATTAATTTTTCACCGAATTTAGTATATCTTATTTTCCCCCCAATTATTTTACACAAGTGATCTTTCTTTTTAGTAGAATACTGTGTTTTATCGTATATCAGATCCTTTCAGGTGTGTGCTTAAGTTTGTTTTTCTGTAGCACTCATAGAAGATCTTTTGACTAGGGCCTGATGGCCGAGTGACTAACGCTCTAGCTAGTTTCGGGTTCGAATCCCGGCGGTGACATGAATGTTTGTAGTGATTCGGAATCCACTTTAAGCCACAAGTCCCGGTCTATTATGACTGTTGGGCGTAGGTCTGGCAACTCTATCCCTTAAAAAGTCAGCGTCACGGAACCAAGTCAGACTTCTACCTACGGGTGCTCCATTACAACAGACGCTGTTCTTCCTTCCATGAGACCCCATGGGTTCTTGGACTTGTTCTAGATGTTGTTGGCTACCAAGATAGATAAGAAACACCAACAGATCTTTTGACTGAACTCTATAATGTTGAAAAAATATAAAATACAACAATGAGAAATTAAAAATGTAAAGGTGGGTTTCCATAGATACTAAAACCTCACTTCCTAAAACACCATCTAATAGAAGCTTGATCATCTGCTCACTCAGGCTATATGCATTTTGCTTACTACTCATCACATAACTACTCGAAAAACCAGAAAAGAAATAAAAAATGAACATAGACAAAATAGCAGTTTTATGCTTACTTTCTATGCCATACCACCCATATGACGTCAATATAATGACAGAGAAGCCATTTATGATAAAAAAAAAAAAAAAAGCATTTACATTATCTATGGGGCATGATTTTCTTAAATATTAGTGGGGCGATTTAAATGCTTAAGGCCTGTTCGATAGCTCGGACACATAAAATAAACTCCAATAATATTCGACACAGTGGACTGTAAGTAAATTAATCTCCTTTATTTTGGCAGCCATCAATCTCGAAGATGGAGTGCCACACGCAACCTTTCTCGTTAATTACAGAAGTTCAACTCTTTTAATTATGCAGCCATCATGCTCGAAGATGCACTGCTACACGACCTCTCTCTTTGGTCGCAGTTGCTCAACTCCCTTTACCTACATTCTTTCTCTCTCTCTCCCTGGCCCTCACCCCCCGCCAGACACCCCCACAGACAGGGTGTTTTTCTGGGCATAGGGCGTTAACCTCCCCTAAGCAGGAGGACCTGGGTTTCGACGTAACAAGGCCCAAGACAGCTCGGCTATTTATGTTTTGCATAGGTTACTGAAACAGTTAAAATACTCACAACATTTCTAACGGTATTCATTTTTGTTAAATAAATAAGTATTAAACTTTGCATGCATTGGTGGAAAAGAATTTGAGTTTTCGAGGTGATGGAACTAAGTTTGAAATCTGATGAAATATGAGTCCAGTGTTCACACGGTAATAGCTATGATAAATCTGTTAGCAGGAAAGTCCCCATAGAACTCAGGAAAAAGGGAGACGAGTAGAAACCTACAAAGGCTACCTTTTGAAATATGCTTTTCAAATTGCGGTGGCACATCATGTGAATGTAATATATCATCTTATTTCATAGCATAATGTACGCGTTACATGGAATGGAATGTGAGCGTTTTAGAATTTCTACCCTGGATAACGTTAAACGCTTACATGTCTATCATTCCAGTGTTGAATGATATTTATTCAATTTGGTAAGGATTGAAAATGACATGTAGACTTTGACTTATATATATATTTCTTAAAAAAAAACAATTTAATTATTTTCCTATATTCTGATATACCTTTTTTATAATTTGTACAACATCAGTTGTTATATCAGTATTTTATTACATCTCAAAACATTTTATTTTATAATAAAAATATACAACAGACGCAATCGAAACTTTCGTCAAAACACTTTTGACATTAACAAATACCATTTTTAATACAGGGAATCTCCGGAGTCCTTTTATTGCATACTTAATTCGAGATTTGAAACAAATAATGAAAAGACGAAGAAATTTGAAAACTTTCCTCCTCCATTTTGTTGTCTCCTAAGCCCAGCAGATTTTTCTCAGAAGGGATTATTTTTATCTCTCTCTTCGCAGAAGGTATTAAATTCTTCTTCTTTATTCTTCTTCTTCTTTATTATTCTTCTTCATCGTGACGCATTCTTCACATGTCACCAATCAGACCAATCAGGAGCACTATTTCCCTTTCTGTAATTACAAAACGTAAGTGTCTCTCAAGGCTTTCTTTTCTTTTAATATTAGAACGACTAACTACTAACTAAACAGGGAGTAGTAATAATAACTGCATGAAAGAATTATATATTTATTAAACTTTCCATACAATAAAATAAATTAACGTGTCATGTCAAAGTACATTTTAAGTCAAATATTTTAATATTGAACATGACAGTTCCAAGATGGACCTGAATGGCCGAGATGGGCCTGAATATTTTAATAATGAACATGACAGTTCCAAGATGGGCCTGAATGGCCGAGATGGACCTGAATATTTTAATATTTTATATTAATTAAATATTTTAATATTGAACATGACAGTTCCAAGATGGGCCTGAATATTTTAATATTTTATATTAATTAAATATTTTAATATTGAAGATGACGGTTCCAAGATGGGCCTGAATATTTTAATATTTTTATATTAATTAAATATTTTTAATATTGAACATGACAGTTCCAAGATGGGCCTGAATATTTTAATATTTTATATTAATTAAATATTTTAATATTGAACATGACAGTTCCAAGATGGGCCTGAATATTTTAATATTTTATATTAATTAAATATTTTAATATTGAACATGACGGTTCCAAGATGGGCCTGAATGGCCGAGATGGGCCTGAATATTTTAATATTTTATATTAATTAAATATTTTAATATTGAACATGACGGTTCCAAGATGGGCCTGAATGACCGAGATGGGCCTGAATATTTTAATATTTTATATTAATTAAATATTTTAATATTGAACATGACAGTTCCAAGATGGGCCTGAATGGCCGAGATTTATTTTAATAATGAACATGACAGTTCCAAGATGGGCCTGAATATTTTAATATTTTTATATTAATTAAATATTTTAATATTGAACATGACAGTTCCAAGATGGGCCTGAATGGCCGAGATGGGCCTGAATATTTTAATATTTTATATTAATTAAATATTTTAATATTGAACATGACAGTTCCAAGATGGGCCTGAATGGCCGAGATGGGCCTGAATATTTTAATAAATAAATAAGTATTAAACTTCACATGAAAAAGAATGCATTTTTGGAAAAGAATTTGAGTTTTCGAAGTGATGGAACTAAGTTTGAAATCTATGAAGATCAAACATAGTCCAGTGTTCACATGGTAATAGCTATGATAAATCTGTTAGCAGGAAAACCCTCACAGAACTCGAGAAAAAGGGAGACGAGTAGAAACCTACAAAGGCTACCTTTTGAAATATGCTTTTCAAATTGCGGTGGCACATCATGTGAATGTAATTGAGTTTTTGGGTAATGCAAAGTGAGTACGTCTGTGCAGCACTTGCCTTAAGGCATCCAACACCAAGGTGTCTGTTTGCCAGCTGCATTAGAAAGAAGAAAAAAAAAGTTCCAAGATGAGAAAATGAAGAGAAGTTATTACTATATAAATATATATAACGGAAAAAGTTTATTTCTATTTTAATTATATTCAATATCATTATTTAGATCTTAATTTTACAATAAAGTGATTTGTAAGAAAATTGCGAATTAAGTATTTTCATTGAATATTTACTTTTTTCTTCTTCATTGGAGCAAAAGCCCTATGGTGGATCAAGACCATATATTTACAGGCAGATTTCGAGACAAAAGATGTTTTTTTACGGAGAAGGGTTATCAGCCCTACGCTCAACGTTCTATAGTCATATTAGACCGGAACCTACGGTTTAAAGAGGATTCTGAACCCTTACAAGCATTCATTGCACCACCGTGACTCGAACCCTGTGACACCTAGAGCCAGAGTGTTAGTCCCTATGCCATCAGGCCTTCAATATTTATTTTATTATTCTTAAATGAAAAATAATGCATTTATCGACAACACTTTGACTAAGTTTGAAATTCGACAAGAGATATCGAGAATATGCCAGTGTCCACACGGGAATAACTATGATAAATCTGTAAGCAGGCAACCCCCATAGATCTCGAGAAAAAAGGGAGACGAGTAGAAATCTCCAACAGTTACCTTTCGAAATATGCTTTTCAAATTGCGGTGGCACATCATGTGAATGTAATATATCATCTTATTTCATGGAATAATGTACGCGTTACATGGAATGGAATGTAAAAATTTTAGAATTCTTCACTGGATAACGTTGAAACGCTTAAATATCTATTATTCCAGTGTTGAATGACATTTATCAAAGTTGCCGAACATTGAAAATGGCATCTAGATTTTTACTTATATATTATATTTCTTTAAAAAAAATCCAGTTAATTAAATTTCATTATTTTTCCCATCCAATATATCTCTTTTTTAATTAGTATAACATCTGTTGCTATATTAATATTTTATTAAATCGCAAAACATTTTATTTTATAATAAAAATATACAACAGACGCAATCGAAACTTTCGTCGAAATACTTTTGACATTAATAAATATCATTTTTAATACAGGGTATCTCCGGAGTCCTTTTATTGCATACTTAATTCGAGATTTGAAACAAATAATGAAAAGACGAAGAAATTTGAAAACTTTCCTCCTCCATTTTGTTGTCTCCTAAGCCCCGCAGATTTTTCTCAGAAGGGATTATTTTTATCTCTTTCTTTGCAGAAGGTATTAAATTATTCTTCTTTCTTCTTCTTCTTCATCGTGACGCTCTTCACATGTCACCAATCAAGAGGAATATTTCCCTTTCTGTAATTACAAAACGTAAGTGTCTCTCAAGACTTTTTTTTCTTTTAATATTAGAACGGATTAACTACTAACTTAACGAATAGTAATAATAACTACATGAAAGAATTACATATTTCTTAAACTTTCCATACATAAAATAAATTAAAGTGCCATGTCAAAATATGTTTTAAATCAAAGATTTAATATTGCTCTTGACAGTTCAAAGATTACTTTAGAAAAAAGAATAATTATTATATATAATCGGAATATATATATATATATGTATATATTAATGAAATTTTTATTTTTATTGTCATTATTTAAAACGTAATTTTACTATTTGAAAGAAAATTGTGAATTAGGAATTTTCATTGAATATTTATTTTCTTCTTTAGAGGAACAGCCCTATGGTGGGCCAAGGCCGTCTGCTTACTGTCAAATTTTGGGACAGAAAAGGTGTTTCTTACGAGGTAAGGTTGTTAGCCCAACGCTCTACAGTCATATTAGGCCGAGACCTATGGTTTATAGCGGATTCGGAACAATTACAAACGTCCATGGCACCGCTGAACCGTGTCACCTGTGTCACCGAGCTCCAGAGCATTAGGCCATAAGGTCCTGATTATTTATTTTACTATTCTCAATTGAAAAATAATACATTAATGGACAATATTTGACTAAGTTTGAAATTCGACAAGAAATATCGAGCATATTCCAGTGTTCACATTCGAATAACTATGATAAATTTGTAAGCAGGAAAGTACGCCATGTATCTCGTGGAAATGGGGGAAAAGTAGGAAACTCCAAAGGATACTTTTTTCAAATTACGGTTCCTACAAATCGCGATAAAAAATTGGCAAAATTTTTTCCTTTTAACGTGTTAAATAAATAACAACTTAATAATTTTTAAAAATTACTTAGGGCCTGATGGCCGAAGGACTAAGCTTTCGGGTGCCATGGATGTTTGTAGTGGTTCGGAATCCACATTAAGCCATAGGTCCTGGTCTCATATGACCGTAGAGCGTCACAGAGCCCAATCAGACTTCTTCCCACCTACATCATTCTCAAACTGTAAAGGGGCAACTCGATGTGGTAAGTGATATGGTGTGGTGTAAGAGTAGTAGTCTAATATGATTGTAGAGTATTGGGTTTAAGACTGGCAAACTTTCCCGTAAAATATCTGCGTCACAGAGTTAAGTCAGACTTCTACCTACGAGTGCTAAATCACAACAGAAGTTGCCCCCTTTCCCTCCTTCCAATGAGAATACATAGGTTCTTTGGATTTGGTCTATATGTTGCTGTCTACCAAATGGAATAAGACACACTTTACTTGGGTGAAGAGTAATTTAGGCTTAATATGCTTATTTAATTCTTTGGTAACAGCGATTTCAGGTTCGAATCCTGCCTGTGGCATGGATGTTTGTGCGTGGTTCGTAATCCATATTAAACAATAGGACCCGGTCTAATTATCCTAACGTATGCAAAAAATTACCTTAGAGTGACAAACCAATCCAAAATTTCGTTTTAATTAAAAATTTCCCTTAAAGAAATATAATTTATTAATTAAAAAATGTCTAAAATATACAGAATTAAAAACACAACTAAATAATTAAAAATTGAACAGACAGCATAATAAAATTAATATTATTTATCAGTAGAATAATCAAAATAAAATAAAATAAAATATCCACTAATTATGTCTTATTTGTTATTCTAAAAAAATATATATATTTTATTCATTTTAATTAAATCTAATATAACAATGCAATTTAAAATTACTAAAATAAAAAATTTTTCCTTATACTATTGAAAAATTTAATTCGTGGAGAGATTAAAAAGTATAATTTGCGGTTCAAATATATGCTATGGCAAATTGGTAATAAAAAATACTTTATTTGAGCAATATAATTGTCTAGAAATCTTTTTTAAGAAATCTTTTCAATTAATCAAAGTAATCTAAACTATTTCTTTCTTGAGTAAAAAATAATAAATAAAAAAATAATACTACGAAAGTAATGTTTTTTATTCTTTGCTATAAAATATTCTCTAAATTAAGTTAAATAAATAAAAAAACAAGACAAATGATATTTTTGTTTGGATCTCACTTTCTTTTTATCTTTCAAGAAATTATAAACGTGAAATAAAGTTATTGTCTGATATAATTTTATAAATTTGCTAAAATAATTGTGGAATTTTGTAGAGTAAATCGCCAGATTAGATATCAAGCTGTCCAAATTTATAAATGTCTATCACCTTTTTGTGAAGGAATAATAATGCCATTTTAAAAAATAATTTTTTTTTTTAAATGTAGGGTTTTTTTTCCAAGTTCTTGTTGTACTACTGTGCCCCAAAATTAAGACCAATTATTATTTTCCTTCAAAAACTCTTTATTTATTCCTCCAAATTTATTTCATCGCCTACAAAGTAATTCCCTCCGGACACAATGCACTTATGCCAACATTTTTTTCAATCTTCAATGCATGCTAAAAAGGCAGGCCGTCAAAGTGAGCGGAGATTCACATTGATTATTTTCAATCGATTCAAAACGGTATTTCCGAAGTGGTCTTTTGAGTTTAGGGAATAACCAGAAGTCGCGCGGTGAATATGATGGTTGGTTGTGGAACGATATGGGTTTCATTTTTGGCGAAGAAGTCACGAAGAATCAATGCAGTGTGAGCTGGCGCATGCAGTGTTTTCGGTACCAATCGAGATTTGACACGTTTGAGGACCAAAATGGAATTGACCGATTCTTTTGAAATTTCAACATCATCAACAAGGTCTCTAATTATAAATCGAAGGTTTGCAAGCACCAAATCTTTCATTTTTTGGACGTGAGCTTCGTCGGTTGAGGTGGATGATCGACCAGGGGGCTCTTCGTCTTCAACGCGTTCTCTGCTTTCTTTGAAGTGTTTATACCTCTTCTAAACATTTCTTTCCGATATAGGAATGCTCACCGAATGCCTTCTGCAACATTCTATATGCTTCCACAAGCGAAATTTCATGCAGGTTGTTTGCTCAATCAATTCAGACATTTCAAAAATTGCCTAAATCAGTTTTAGCGTCTCACAAAGCCAAGCATAACTCAAACACTAATGAATATTTTGACGTCAAATTTCCCACAGATGTCAAGGACAGTGCCAGCAACCAAAAAAAAGATGGAAAAAATTGAAATTCCATTAGCCCCGGAAATTTTTAATTGAAAATTGATCTTGCTTTTTGGACACAGTTATATTCAACACCAAAGTGAAAAGCGGAAAATTTTCCTTTTAGATATTTTTTAAGACAGTTTTAATAATTTTGAAAAGATAATTACAGCAGATTTTTTGCTGCTGTTGATTTCCTTATTTCATTAGAGGTGTTCGATGCCGTCAGATGGATAATTTGTTCGGCTTTCAACTAGTGGTTCAAAACCCACTCCATGAGACCGAACCGATATTCCGATGTTTATACTGGGGCGAAGTCACAGATTATGCTTTCGGGAACTCGGATTATGCTTTATATGACAGAATATGCTACATAACTACCATTACAATGAAAAATAGCTTCAGATTAAAATATCCGTCCTTAAAAAATATCTGAAAAATTTAGTCTTATTTACACATTTTTTTATAATCTTTGTATAAGCACTCTATTTCACTCTCTATCTCTATTTCTCTATCTATCTATCTCTATTTCTCTATCTATCTACCTCTATTTCTCTATCTATCTATCTCTATTTCTCTATCTATCTATCTATCTCTATTTCTATCTATCTATCTCTATTTCTCTATCTATCTATCTATCTATCTCTATTTCTCTATCTATCTATCTCTATTTCTATCTCTATTTCTCTATCTAACTATATCTATTTCCCTATATATCTATCTCTATTTCTCTATCTATCTATCTCTATTTGACTATCTATCTATCTCTATTTCTCTATCTATCCATTTGTCGCTATTTCTCTATCTATCTATCTATCTCTATTTCTGTATCTATCATCTCTATTTCTCTATCTGTCTATCTTTATTTCTCTATCTGTCTATCTCTATTTCTCTATCTATCTATGTCATTTCTCTATCTATCTATCTATCTGTCTCTATTTGATTATCTATTTATCTCTATTTCTCTATCTATCTATAGCTATTTCTCTATCTATCTATCTCTATTTCTCTCTCTCTCTCTATATATATATATATTTCTATTGCTCACTCTTTCTCACTGAAATTCTAGGCAACTAGGCGCCACAGGCAATTCGACTCACTCTGTTAAATTCAGAGAAACCAGGTGCCATGCAATATACAATACTTTTATGCAATATGTCACCACAATTGAGTTTTCCAGATTTTATACAACAACGCAATGTACACCATCTGGAAAATTTAAGAAACCCTGGCACCATCGGACATCCTGTTTCAGGTAAAAGGGAATAACAAAATACAGCGAGAAAAATGGAGAGGATGTACTATGTCTATGGTCGTCGCCTGAAGTGAGTGACGCATGATAATTCTTAACTATATAATTTCAACCGTTTAAAATGGTGTCTTTCTTCCAATATATACAGCCAGGACCATTAAAACCGGTCACAATAGAGACAGGCTTTAACCGCAATAGTTTTATACAATATTCCATTACAAATTTGTTTTCCAGATTTTATACAATAACGCGATGGACATCATCTGGGGAATTAAAAAATCCTGGTGCTATCGGGCATCCTGTTTCTAGTAAAAATCAGTGATAAAATACGGCAAGAAAAATAAAGAGGATGTATGTTGATGGCAGTCGAATGGAATAGTTGGACATATAATTCTCAACTATATAATTTAACCCATGTAAATACGTCGATATGTATGCATTTGAATTGTCATCCTCAATAAATAAGCGTTTACAATAAAGAAATGGTGTCTTTCTATACAGAAGGATCACTAATCACAATAGAGACAGACTTTAATCGCAATACTTCTATAAAATATTTAATCACAATTGAGTTTTCCAGATTCTATACAATAACGAAATGGAAACCATCTAGATAATTAAAAAATCTGGTGTTATCGGGCATATTGTTTCTGGTAAAAACGACTGATAAAGCATGGTGAAAAAGTGAAGAGGATGTATGTAGATGGCTGTCGAATGGAATGATTATTCTTAACTATAAAATTTCACCCGTGTAAATACGTCGATATGTATACATTTGAATTGTCTCCATCAATAAATAAATGACTGCAAGAAAGAAGTGGTGTCTTTCTTTCAATCTATACAACCAGGGATCACTAAAACCGATCACAGACAGCCGGCTATAACCGTAATACTTTTATACAATGCTTCATCACAATTGAGTTTTCCAGATTTTAGACAATAACGCGAAGGACACCATCTAAGGAATCTAAATCTCCTGGTGTCATTTGACATACTGTTTCTGGTAAAAGCGACTGAGAAAATGCAGCAAGAAAAGTGAAGAAGAAGTATGTAGATGGCTGTCGAATGGAATAGTTAGATGCATGATATATCATAACTATATAATTTCAACCGTTTAAATGCGGCGATATGTATGTATTTGAATTGCCGTCATCAATTAATAAATGATTGCAGTAAAGAAATAATGTCTTTCTTCCAATCTATACAGCCAGAATTACTAAAACCGATCACACTAGAGACAGACTTTAACCGCGACACTTTTATACAATATTCCATCACAACCGAGTTTTCTAGACTTTATACAATAACGCGAAACACCACGATTTGAAATTCAAAAACCCTGGTGCCATTGGGCATCCTGGTAAAAAGTGATGAAATACTGCAAGAAAAGTGAAGAGGATGTATGTAGATGGTCATCGAATAGAATTGTTGAATCGAATAATATAATAATTCTTAACCATATAATTTCACCCATGTAAATACGTCGATATGTATGCATTTGAATTGCCCCCATCAATAAATAAGTTATTGCAAGAAAGAAGTGATGTCTTTCTATGCAGCCAGGATCACTAAAACCAATCACACTAGAGACAGACTTTAACCGTAATACTTTTATACAATATCCATCACAATTGAATTTTACAGATTTTATATATCGCGAAGGACATCATGAGAGGAATTAAAAAAAAGCATGGTGCCATTGGGCATACTGCTTTTGATAAAAACGAGTGATAAAATACGGCAAGAAAAGTGAAGAGATTGTATGCAGATGACCGTCGAGTGGAATGGACGGACACATCATAATTCTTTACATAATTTTAACCATGTAAATACTATGTATTAGATATGTATGTATTTGAATATGATTTTACACAATGACGCAATGGACACCATATGGGGGATTAACAAAAAAACATGCTGACATCGGGCATCCTGTTTCTGGTAAAAACAAGTGATAAAATACGGTAGATGGTAGATATGTTAGATATAGATATGTAGATGGCCTTCGAATGGAATAGTTAGACACATAATAATTCTTAACTATATAAATTCAACCGTGTGAATATGTCGATATGTATGCATTTGAATTGTCATCATAAATAAACAAGTATTTGTAAGAAAGAAGTGGTGCCTTTATTTCAATCTGTACAACCAGAGGTCACTAAAACCAATACTTTTAATACAATACTCCATCTCAATTGAGTTTTTCAGAATTTATACAATAACAAGATTTTACACAAGTGACAATTCAAGTAACAAGAGTGTGCAGTTAATTTCTTAGCTAGTCCCAACCGCAGATTCTCTAAGGTGCATCCCTCTCGTCTCGTCTCTAAACCTCTCATATAAATCACTTAGCTCGTTAAACAAGATGGAGGGGATGGATTTCCTTTCAGATAAAAACACTTTTTTATGAACCACAGTGAGAAATAGAGCGAAGACAGTTGCATAACGAAATGAAACAAACCAGCTCGGAGCGCCAATCTTTTGTAATTATGCTGTTCTGAAGACAGGCTTTAAATTACTGAGATTTATTCTTGTTTATACTCGTACACTATCTGAAAAACAGGGTTATAAAATGATGTATAATGTAAATAAAAAAAAAGACATCATATGTCTTGATCGTAATGTTTTATTTTACAGGGTCATTATGTTGGTATCATATACGAGTAAAACAAGATAAAAAACGTATTTTCAGAAGCAGTTATTAGATTGTTCTCTATAATAAAGATACGATATGGATTCTGTAATTAAATTAAGTATTTAATGAAATATCAGATCAAATAATAATTTCAATTTATTTATGAATTTTGTAGAATCAAATGTTTTTATATTATAATTTCTGACAGTGAAGAATGTTTACTGCAAACAAACGCGTGGTATCCCAGTAGAGGCGCTTGGTGTATGCTTTCCTGTTTTTTTTCATCTAAGACACACAAATATTGGACGATTAGAGCTGAAAATCCGCTCGAATGTTTTAACATTTTAACTACACCTGCTTGACAGTTGTTCATGAATTGTAAATAGCTTAAGTAATTACCTGATGTACAAATAAATAGTTTGTTAAAATGCCAATATGCAAGAATTATCAATTGTTAACTATAATTTATAGGAATGTGAAGTCAAATAGTTAAAAAGATGGTTGTAAAATATTGAAAAGCAAATATTTTAGAAACCTTATTTTCTGAATATTCTATTTTTTTTTTTTTATTCTGGTCAATGCTCTTATATAGAATAATGTTTATAAATATAATGTTGTGACTAATCCTCAGTGCCCAGCAGAGGATTAATCACGTGTGTCGGACACTCCATGAGTAGTTCATTCATGGATGCAGCGAAAGGGGCAGCTTCTGTTGTGAGGGAACACCCGTAGGTAGAAGTCTGACTTGGCTCTGAGTCGCTGAAGAAGGAGGGCAGTACTTTCCGGGAGTACTTTTAGGAGAGAACTACCCCGCATTTGCATATCGTATGGGCAGAAACCCGGAAATTTCTGACTAAGTAGACTGACTAATGAGTTAATATACTGAACATCCTAAACGCCATCGATTCTTTTCTTTTTTTAAATAGTGTATACAACAGTGCCCCCAGCGGATTCAACCTCAGTCCTAATGCCCACCATTACCACTGATCCCTGTGTCGATGTTGTAAATAATAAATTGTCAAATAATAATTACTATTGAAAATAAATAATTAAAATATATTAATCAAATTTTGAATAAATTTACAGAAACGAAATAATATTTTTTATGGCAATAATTCAATAAATTCTTAGATTTCTTTATATTGCTAAATGTAGCATATTTATTTATTTGTAAATAAATATTTTTTGAAAGTATTTAAATCATAAAATATATTCTTCAAATACTTTATACTAAAAGTTATAAATAACTACTATTGTCTTCCGCAATATCATCGCTGGTTTTATCTATTCAGACACATAAAAATTGATACAGAAATTGCAAGAGACATTTCAGTCTATTGGATTCTACTTCTTTTTTTGTTCTTTATCGAAGTAAGAAAAACAGGACAATCATTCCTCAGATTTATTTATCTTCTTAAAATAAATATTATTTCTCAAATAAATATTATTATCATGCCTCCGACTTATTCATGAACTCAGCGTTTCTGTTATTACATTATACAAACATCTCCCTCAAATGCCTTCTTTACATACGGTTTTATTTTTAAAAAAAATCTAAAGCTGCAATATTTTCGCACATACAGAAAATATTCCTTTACCATAAACGTTCAAATGGTACGTTCCAAAGTGTTATCCCCAGAATTTTATTCATACAGACATTTAGAAGATTGATATAAGGACTGCAAGAGGGACATTTTACCACATTAAATTCGACTACTTCATTCCTTTTGCTGAAAGCGCTCCCGGCAGATGTGTCATTGCTAAGCTTTATCCATCTTCTTAGAAAAAGTATCAGAGCTCAACAGATACGAATGTACAGTCTTCAGTCCCCAGCAATTCCCTCGTTATCTGATACAGACAATTCTAATCACGCCCTGTAAAAGTCCTACGGGAAATTCCCCGAATGAGATCTTGAAATACAGTTCCCTTTTAAAGGAGTTGAAAAGAAGTGAAAAAATAGAACGTATTTGATATGAAGCGAAAAAATAGAAAAAGGAGAACAAATATTCTTTTAAACGTCTCATTCTTCTATTCGCAGCAATTGAAAGCAATACCTTTTTTTTTTCTCTGTAATGACCTTTTTGATAGACAATAATTTCATTTTCTTCCCAGTCTAATTGAAATTAAAAACATGTAACGACGATTAAATCGAGAAAGATTTGTTTTTAATGGCTTTCGAATTCTAAGCCATGAACTCAGTACTTCTGTTATTACATTATACAAATTTAACCCTCAAATGCCTTCTTTTCAAACGGTTTAATTTTTATTTTAAATCTAAGGTTGCAATATTTTTGCTTTACAGAAACTATTCCCTTAACCAAAAACATTCAAATGGTACGTTCCAAAATGTTATCTCCAGAATTTTATTCATACAGACATTTAAAGATTGATATAAGAATAGCAAGCGGGACATTTTACCACATTAAATTCGACTACTTCACTCCTTTTGCTGAAAGCGTTCCCGACAGAAGTGTCATTGCTTAGCTTTATCCATCTTCTTAGAAGAAGTATCAGAGCTCGACAGATACGAATGTACAGCCTTCAGTCCCCAGCAATTCCCTCGTTATCTGATACAGACAATTCTAATCACGCCCTGTAAAAGTCCTACGGGAAATTCCCCGAATGAGATCTTGAAATACCATTCCCTTTTAAAATAGTTAAAGAGAAGTGAAAAAATAACTTACTTGATACGAAGTGAAGAAAGAAAAAAAGAACAAAGATTATTTTAAAAGTCTCATTCTTCTACTCGCAGCAACTGAAAACAATACTTTCTTTTCTTTATAATGGCCTCTTTGATCGCCAATAATTTCATTTTTTCCCTCGCAGATTGAAATTAAAAAGATATAATGACGATTAAATCCAGCAAGATTTATTCGTATTATGAACTACGAAGCCATGAACTCAGTAGTATTTCTGTTATTACATTATACAAACATATTCATCAAATGTTTTCTTTACATATGGCTTCATATTTTTTAAAATCTAAGACAGCAACAGTTTTGTAATACAGAAAATATTTCTTTACCTTAAACGTTCAATGTTACGTACCAAAATGCTATCCCTAAAATTTTATTCAGACAGACATTTAAAGATTGATACAAGAATTGCAAGAGAAACTTTTTACCACATTAAAATCGACTACTTCATTCCTCTTGCTGAAAGCGTTCCCGACAGAAATGTCATTGTTTAGCTTTATCCATCTTCTTAGAAGAAGTATCAGAGCTCGACAGATACGAACGTACAGTCTTCAGTCCCCAGCAATTCCCTCGTTATCTGATACAGACAATTCTAATCACGCCCTGTAAAAGTCCTACGGGAAATTCCCCGAATGAGATCTTGAAATACCGTTCCCTTTTTAAAGTAGTTGAAAAGAAATAAAAAAAAAATGAATAGAAGTGAAAAAGTGAAAAAAGAACGTATTTGATATGAAGTGAAGAAGTAGAAAAAAGAAGAACAAAGATTCTTTTAAATGTCTCATTCTTCTGCTCGTAGCATTCGCAGCAACTGAAAGCAATACTTTCTGTTCTCTATAATGACCTCTTTGATAGACAATAATTTCATTTTCTTCCCTCGCTGATTGAAATTAAAAACATGTAACGATGATTAAATCGAGAAAAATTTGTTTTTAATGGCCTTCGAAGTATATGACGTAGAAAGTTAAGGGAAAAGATTTAATGGAACCTTATTCCAATCTTTTCGAGTTAGCATTTGCAATGATAAGTTCTTGCTTTTTAATCATTAAACTAGAATGAAAAATGACGAAGTGGATTTCTTTTAAAGAGATTTTAAACGAAATTTTAAGTCTGTATGTTTTTCCCATTCTGTCTTCTGTTTTAATGCAGACAATTATTACGACGAGGGATTTTTTTTTTCTTGTTTAACAATTTATCTCAGATTTGTCTTCCCATCAAATAATTTTTGGGGGAAAATTCGCGAGTAATTTAATTTACATTCAGAGAAGTTTTCATTCGTCGAATTTGTCTCATGATAATTGATCACACGGAAATGTTTGAATATCGAATTAGGAACTTCTTTTGAAAAGTTTAGATTTAATATAAAGATTTGCAGTTTAGTTTAGATTCGAGTCATCATTACATTTAAAACTTGACTTATTTTTATATTATCAGTATTCTTACTATATATGTAGGATACACAAAACTAAATGGATAAAGATATTTATTTAAAATATTACAACTTTAAGTAATATTGAATTACGAAATATTTTCATTTTTAATTGATACTAGTTCCGAAAATTATTTAGCATTTGAACAAAATATTTATTCTTTCAATATTGGATGAATAAAGATCTACCATTTATTCTACATCATTCTATCTATCTTCAGATCTATCTATTCGTCAGATCTATCTATTCATAAAATCTATCAATTCATTAAATATATTTATTCATCAGATCTATCTATTCATCAAATCTATCTATTCATTAAATCTGTCTATTAATCAGATCTATCTATTCATCAAATCTATCAATTCATTAAATATATCGATTCCTCAAAGCTGTCTATTCATCAAATCTATCTATTCATCAAATCTATCTATTCATTAAATCTGTCTATTCATCAAATCTATCAATTCATTAAATATATTTATTCATCAGATCAATCTATTCATCAAATCTATCAATTCATTAAATATATCTTTCATCAGATCTATTAATCAGATCTATCCATTCATCAGATCTACCTTATACCTTTTATTCCACATCATTTTGTATATTCTAACTTCAAAAAGTACTAGAAATTTTAGTAATTGAATAGAAAAAAGTAATTTAGTAATTGAATATGGAATCGAATTTTAAGACAAAAAAAAGTAAATTAATTTTTATAATTTTTAATTATTGTATTAAAAGAGGTGTCAACCTCCATTAATTATTTTTTATATTTCCATAAAGAAATAAGTTTAGATTATTACTGTTAATTTGTTTTAATTACTTTATGTTTTTTAAAAAAGGAAACTCTTTAATCTTAAGATATACAAGTTCCTTATTGTAATGCTTATAAATATGTTTTATTTGATTTGATTATAGAATTAGGAACTTCTTTTAAAAGGTTTGGGTTCAATATGAAGATTTGCAGTTTGGTTTAGATTTGATCATCATTACATTTGACATCAATCAAGTGAAGTTTTATTATATTTAAAACTTCACTTGATTTATATGTCAATATCAATATTCTCACACAAAAAGGATACACAAAACTAAATGGATAAAGATATTTATTTAAAATATTACAACTTTAAGTATTATTGAATTACGAAATAATTGGTATTAGTTCCGAAAAAAATTTGACAGATAAACAAAATCTTTATTCTTTATTCTTATTGAATAGAAAAAAAGTAGTTTAGTAATTGAAATTTGCGAATGGAATAGAGACTAGAATTTAAATTTTAATTCAGTAATTAAATAAATAAAGTAACAATAATTTTAAACAACACGTCAAGAATAAAGACAAAAAAATGGAAAAAAAAAAAAAAAAAGTTAAATTTTTAATTAATGATATTAAAAAAATGTCAGCTGCCATTCATTATTTTTTTATATTTCCATAAAGAAATAAGTTTTAATTATTAGTACTAATATGTTTTAATTACTTTATGTTTTTTTAATAAAGGGAACTCTTTAATCTTAAGATATAAAACTTCCTCATTGTAATGCTTATAAATATGATTAACACTTTATTTACCCTGTTTCAGCGTAATATCTATGTATTAAAATTAAAATATTTTCTTTTTTCCATTATAATATAAGCTGTATTTTAAAGTATATGAACAAGTTTTATTATAATTATTTTTTTACGAGATAATTTAATTTGGTAATGCATAACTAAGTAATTGTTATATAACTAATTACTTTATGTTTTATTATACAGCCCCCCCCTCCTAATTACCATTATAATTAAAAGTAACTCTTTAGAATAAGAATAATTAATGTTCCTATTAAGAAATAAGACAACTGGGTTAGAAATTTTTATTCCCTGTTTAAAAACAATTTTAGCATATCAACATTAGTTTCAATGATACATTGTCACATTGTCATAAATAATATATTTATTATAATGAAGGACCTTATACATATTTAATTAGATTACAAGTTAAATAAAGCAATAAGAATTTATAAATTATCTCATTAAAATTCACGAAATTTTTTCAGTACAAATATGATTAAAGATGTTTTTGAATATGTTTTTTATTTATATACTTTGAAATTTAATGTATCAAAAAATAATGAAATAAGTTTTATTAATTTATTCATTATATCAAACATAACTTAATTATATTTTAATAAATTAAATGCTTTCTTTTGTTAAAAAATAAGGAAAATCCACTGTATGATTTTAAAATAATCAATGCATTAAAAAAATGAAATAAGAAAAAGATGAGCTTTCATTTTTTAAATTTAATATTCAAATATTTTTCCAAGAGCTTTTTGATATTGCAAATAATTTTTTAGATGATTATTTGAAAATCATTGGGAAAGAATATTATATTCGTTTTAAAAAAAAATGATAAAAATCAGCACAATAAAATATAATAATACTGATCAGCACATAAAAATATAACTATTTTTATTTTTTACTCCTTCCAATACTGATTTTTTCCTCTTTTCTAACTTATTAAATATATATATATAACAGAGTTTTTGGTTTGATTTACTTTTTGTTTGACCTATCAACTATTAGTAATTTAATTCCAAAATGTATTGGAAATGGCTAATTACATTTTAAATAACTCAGCTTTTTTTTACATATTTGTAAATCTTTTTTGAAAAATATATTTTTCCATGTAAATTTTGTGCACATAAAAAAAGAATCAGTTAAAATTTTAAATCACTCAAATCGTGGCCCAGAATGTGAATAATAAAGTAGTAAAAATTAATTTATTTTCCGCAATCATAGTATGGCTCATTTTTAATATGAATTTAAAAATACTGACTATTTTAATGTTTTCTTTAACAACAATTTTTACAAAACTCCAATTTCCAATTTAGGGGTTGAAAAACTGGGTAGAATAATTGAAAAACATTGCAGCAGTAGAAAGAATAAACGCTTAACTTTTGCATGAGATAGGCGTGAATGGAAATATCAAGAAGATGTATATAATGTGTGAATCTACGTCAATGTTTAACTGTTGAAACTATTTTCATTTTTGATTCTGAACGTAAGAAAATTATAAACATATTTTTCTGAAATACCCTCAAAGAATGAAATAATGTATAATTCGCTTTTATACCTACAATTTTCTTTCAGCTTTTAGGTTTATGTCACGAAAATAAACAAAATAATTATGCAACTTGCCCTGCTTTCGCCGTTATATTAAATGTAATGCATCTCTGAAGGTCATAAATAAATGTAAGTAAATTTTATTTTATCTACCTTTGTAAGCTTTCGATTCGCATTATAAATAATTTATTGCAAGATTAAATAAAAATTAAGCATGTTGTCTGCAATAAACTTCAATTTAGCGAGTTATACCAGAATTTAACTATCCTTTTCAAAAGGATTCAGTTAAGTAATGTCTCCGTTTACCTGATCATTATGATGGTAATTTCAGTGTCCGATTTTTCCTTTTAGTCGTCGTTAGAGAAGCAATGAAATGAATGTAACTCGTATTCAGAATCATCAAGTGATTTCGAAAATCATGGATTTCAAAAAGCTTATTAAATAAAATGCGTTCATCCCATTTTCCGCGGAATCTCCGTATCTGCCCTCTTAAGATAATGAGAAAAGTTAATAATTCAAATATTATGTCGCCGGTAATAATTTTCCTCCAAGTCCTTTTGTACCCACATACCTCTCCAGATTTTTCCTTCAAGATTCACTGAAAGAAACATCATTAGAAACAAACTGTGACCGTGGCTCTTTGCCATATCCCCAAATAAGACGAGTAACCTCTCTCTCTCTCTCTCATCAATTTGTGAATATCTCTTTAAAAGATATCCAATTCCAAATATAATTTCTTCCAATCGTTTTAATAAAAGCCCTGGAAAATCTTTTGCCCCAACAATAACATGGCTTTTCCTGGGAGGGGAAGAGTCCATTAGGAGTTGGAAAACTAGGAGAGAGAATTTTTCCTGTTTTTATTTTTTTTTTAAATTTCTGACTCCCGATTTCGGAAGAGGTCAAAACGGGAGAGAAAGAAAATCAACAAAAGCAAGCAAGCCAGAAAGCAAGCAAGCAAAATACAATTTTTCCCATCAGACAGGTAATTGCACTTTAGTTTAAAGTTCGTTACTCAAGAATGCTGGAGGAATGTCATTTTTCCTACATTCTTTATAACTCTCCAGAAATGTGCTTTTAAATACACATTGCCCTGGAGTTAATATTCAAATGCTAGAAAGGAAGGAGGGGGGGGAGAGGAATTCCCTGCGCCACCCTCTTTCATTATCTTTTGGAGGCCGGGATGTGTTTTTATTTATTTATTCATTCACTTGCTTTTATTATTAGTTATTCATTCCCCCTCCCGTGAACCCATACCCCCCTTGATGCAATGCTGTAGTCTCTTCTCCATCGTTTTCTCCTTTCGGAACCTAATCATGAGGATGGTCCATTAAAAGTGGAGGGGGGTAAAGGGGCTTATAGAAGTCATTCCTCACGCTAATGACGCTTTATAACTACGAGGGCTCTTCTGCGTCATTTGACCCTATATATCACCCGCTAGAAAGAGTGGAATCGTAAATTTGTCTTATCAGAATGCTTTTATAATGGAATCTACGCACATAAAGTGTGTGGTAAGAGTTTTTTAATACGGTGTAATTATTTTAAAGGAGAGAGAGTTGGGTTGATGAAATAAACCTGCTTACGACAAAATTTGATATGTAACAGTCGTGATGCTGATACTCCTTCTGAAGATTAATTTAATTAGGTAAAGGGTTTAATGTAAGTGGAGGCGGTGGTCTCTTTTTATGTTTCACTCTCTTGTAAATTAAAAAATAAAAAAATGTGGGCGTAAAGCGACAAACTGGTGACATAATGAAACAAGAATCTCCTCAGAAAGACACACTATAAATAATGCACAGTTCATTTCACATTGAATAGATGGGAATTTTTTTTCTTCTTACATTTCTGTAAAGTAATTTCAGTAATTAATTTATATGTAGTTATATCAGTTATTTGATATTACAAATTGTTAAAAAGTAATTTTTAAGTTTTTTTACATCTCTTTTAAATTAATTTTTCAAGGATGGTTTACGTTTTAGTTTAAGAAAAATTTTTTGCATTATAAATTTGAAATTTAAAAATTATGTCCTCATCTTTCGCTTTTAATCTAGCTTGATCTACATTTTACTTTCTAGATATGTAAATTGATAATTTTATATAAAATTTACTGTTTGAATTTTCTTTTTATTTATTTGTTCAACTTTACATTTTTTTTCATTAATTATTAAATAAACACATAAAAATATATTCAAGGAGAAATAATAAAATAAAGGTATCGAATGTTCATAAATAAAGGTATCCAATGTTTATAAATAAAGGTATAAAGTAAAGGTATTCAATGTTGAGAAATAAAGGTATGAAATAAAGATATCCAATGCTGAGAAAAAACAGGTATAAAATAACGATATTCAATGTGGAGAAATACAGATATAAAGTAAAGGTATTAAATGTTGAGAAACAAAGGTATAAATTAGAGGTATTCAATGATGAGAAGTTTCTCAAAGATTAAAAGTTTAATTTTAGCTATCATGGTCTTTAAAATACAGAGCATTAATTATAAAATATGAGCAATATTTTACAGCTAAAATTTAAACTTTATGTGCATCGATATATTTATGACAAAAAAAAATTTAATTTCTAATAAACATTTCAATAAAATTCCAACGCTGAATTTCCGTTACGATAAGTAGCCTGTTAAAAATCGATGCATCGTCTGAATAAAAAACATTTTCAAATAATCTTTTATCATATTTGTACTGAAAAAAAATTCGTGAATTTTAATGTGATAATTTATAATTTCTTATTGCTATGTTTAACTTGTAATCTAATTAAATATGTATAAGGTCTTTCATTATAATAAATATCTTTTTTATGACAATGTGACAATGCATCATTGAAATTAATGTTGATATGCTAAAATTGTTTTTAAACAGGGAATAAAAATTTCTAACACAGTTGTCTTATTTCTTAATAGGAACATTAATTACTCTTACTCTAAATAGTTTCTTTTAATTATAGTGATAATTAGGAGGGCTGTATAATAAAACATAAAGTAATTAGTTATATAACAATTACTTAGTTATGCATTACCAAAAAAAATCATATATTTCGTAAAAAAATAATAATGATAATAAAACTTATTCATATATTTTAAAACGCAGGTCATATTATAATGGCAAAAAAAAATCTCTTTTAATTTTAATGCATAAATATTATGCAAAAACAGGGTAAATAAAATGTTAATCATATTTATAAGCATTACAATGAGGAAGTTTAATATCTTAAGATTAAAAAGTTCTTTATCTTAAGAACTTATTAAAAAACATTAAAAAACATAAAGTATTTAAAGCATATTAAAAAACATAAAGCAATTAAAACATATTAACAATAATAATTAAAACTTATTTCTGTATAAGAATATAAAAAATAATTAATCGTAGCTGACATTTTTTTTTAAACTAATTAAAAATTGCAAAAATTAATTTATCCTTTTTTTTTTTTCTTTTCAATTTTTTTGTCTTTTATTTTTGACATGTTGTATAAAATTACTGATTTTTTATTTATTTAATGACTAAATTAAAATTTAAATTCAATTCTATATTCAATTATCGAATTTCAATTATTAAACTATTTTTTTCTATTTAATTACTGAAATTTCTAATGTTACAATACAAAAGATGATGGGTTTTTTTTTTTTTTTTTTTTTTTTATTTTTTATTCTTGACTTATTGTTTCAAATTACTGTTACTTTATTTATTTAATTACTAAATTAAAATTAAATTTAATTATGTATTATTTTAATTAATTAATTTAATTTAATTAATCTTAAATTTCTAGTACTATCCTGATGTTAGAATACACAAAATGACTTGAAATGAAAAGTAGAATCCAATATTGAAAAAATAAAGATTTTGCTTATCTGTCAAATTATTTTCGGAACTAGTACCAATTAAAAATGAAGATATTTTGTATTTTAATAATATTGAAAATTGTAATATTGAAAATAAATATCTTTATCTATTTAGTTTTGTGAATCCTTTATATATTTCGAGAATGCTGATGACTTAAAAATCAAACATTTTTGTAAAAAATGTTCTTTTTCATTAATATAATCTTTGTTTCTACTACTTTATGTAGATTGCAAATGGCAATAACAGAAAATATATTATTACCATAATGGTTTTACAAGAACAATTTCTTCTTTAAAATATTGTAGTGAAAAAATATTTTTGAACATAGAAATAATTTGTGATGTAGCAACCTTAGTACATATTTGTGACCAAACATTTTCAGGTATGGATATTTGTGAATAAAAATTTTCAGGCATATATATTTGTTGACGACCATTTTCAGCCACACATATTTGTGAACAAACATTTTCAAGCATGCATCTTTAAAAATAAATCATTTGACTATCCCTTTCTGTGCTTGGTTTCCATTAAACCAAATCTACCTAATAACAATACCTAATACCAAATTAACTCTTGAAGCTCACTTATTATGAATATATTACATCATTTATTTTTCATTACATATTTTTATCAACAAAACAAATTATATATATATATATATATATATATATATATAGCAACATTTTAGACGAAGTCCATGAAACCTTGCGGACTCAAGGAAGGAGCGAAGGCTTCCGTTGTGATGGAGCACCCACAAGTAGAAGTCTGACTTTGCTCCATGGCGGTGAAGAAGGAGGACAGTGTCTTCCAGGAGGACTTTCAGGGGAACTACACCCATTTGAGTATAGCATGGAAGAAACCCGGAAAACTATCACCAAATAGTCTGACTCACGAGGCAAGATGCTGAACATCACAAATGTCCTCGAGTCTCCTTACTGTTTGAAACAGTGTCTACAAAAAAAGCCACCAGCTAGTTGAATCTCTTAATGCTCCCCAGCGGCACATGTTCTCACTGAGCCAATACAATACAGTCAGGTACAAAACAATTATATGAAAAGTAAAATTTCGTGGGCCCTCAAAGGAGCCCGCGGTCTTCAGAATTTTGTGTATCCCTATCCTATTTAAGCAATTCAGTATGAATAAATAATGTGATTTGTTTATCCTAATATTTTCTAAATTTTCAGCCCGTTTCAAATATAATAACATCACATTAATAACAACACATTAATTTGATGCATGATTTAAAATGAAAGCTTCAAAAAAGATTAATATCATGCGGGCGTAATTAATTTATCATTAATTTAATTATATATGTTTTTTTCCCCAATACTATGCTTTTATCCTGCTTAAAAATTACTCATACCTTTCCTTTTCAAAAATAAATGGAAAAGCTACTCTTATATAAGCAGCTTTCTGTCTGTAATTTAATACATAGAAGTACTTTCGCAGAATTAAAGCAGTATGATCAGTAGAGAAAAAAAAATAAGGATGAAATAAGCAAGAAATTTCGAATGTCTAACAGGTTTCTTTTCGCTGGAAAATTAAATTACGACAATCGGATATTCTCCCTGTTCAAACGCGTTAACATTTCTTTAAAAAGTTGAAAATGGGGTAGCTATCTTATCTGCAGAATTACGAAGTTTCATTTTAAGAAAAGAATTAAAGGCTAAAAGGAAGAGTGATAAAATCATTGAATTATACTGGGGAAAAGATAGCATTTTGGAGAATTCTATTTCCGTTTTTAATGAAAACGAACATTTTTTTTCTTCTTTCTTCTTCTTCAAAACATAATAGAAGGAATCTTTTTTATTCTTCCATCTTCCTTATTAATTTGGGAACATTATTTTTCCATATGTTTTGTTTTTTCTCTGAATGAGATTTTCACATTGCAATCTTTTGCTTTTGGGATGTGATTTTCATATTACATTATTTTTTATCATTTGTCATATAGAATTTCTGGATATCCTGTCAAATATATATTTAAATTTTGGGGACATTTTATCTAAAGTATGAACTATATCCGGCAACTATTTAAATATAAATGCGTTCAATTCCTAATAAATTATTATAGTTGAAAAGAGTAGAATTAATAAAGGTTTTATAGAGTTATAGACACTATTAGGCCCTGATGGCCGAGTAAGAAATGCTCTGGAGATGAGCTCCACAGGTTTCGGATTCGAGCTCCGGTGGTGGCACGAATGTTACTAGTGGTTCGTAATAAATTTTAAGCTGTAGGTACCGGTTTAATATGATTGCTGGGTGTAGGACACTAATGAGGCAAGATGCTGAACACCACAAACGACATTTAGGCTCCTAATTTTTGGAACATTATCTACAACAAAGTTGCCAGCGGATTGAACCTCAGCCCTAGTACTAACCAACGCGCACGTTTCCACTGAGCCACGTGTCGGGCGCAAAACAAATATATTGCAAATAAATTTTCCTGGGCCCTCGAAGGAGCCCGCGGTCTTCAAAAATTTGTATATCCCTATCTTATTAAGTAATTCAGTATGAATAAATAGTGTAGTTTATTCATCCTAATATTTTCTATAATTTTCAGCCCTTCAAATATAATAACATCACATTAACAAAAACACTTTAATTTGATGCATGATTAAAAATTAAAGCTTCAGAAACGATTAATATCATGTAGGCGTAATTAATTTATCATTAATTTAATTATACACGTTTTTTTCTCAATAGTATGCTTTTATCTTGCTTAAAAATTACTCATACGTTTCCTTTACAAAAATAAATGGAAAAGCTACTCTTATATAAGCAGCTTTCTGTCTGTAATTTAATATATAGAAGTACTTTTACGAAATTAAAGCAGTATGCTCAGTATAGAAAAAAAATAAGGATGAAATAAGCAAGAAATTTCGAATGTCTAACAGGTTTCTTTTCGCTGGAAAATTAAATTACGACAATCGGATATTCTCCCTGTTCAAACGCGTTAACATTTCTTTAAAAAGTTGAAAATGGGGTAGCTATCTTATCTGCAGAATTACGAAGTTTCATTTTAAGAAAAGAATTAAAGGCTAAAAGGAAGAGTGATAAAATCATTGAATTATACTGGGAAAAGATAGCATTTTGGAGAATTCTATTTTCGTTTTTAATGAAAACGAAACATTTTTTTCTTTCTTTCTTCTTCTTCAAAACATAATAGAAGAAATCTTTTTATTCCTCCAACTTCCTTATTAATTTGGGAACATTATTTTTCCATATGTTTTGTTTTTTCTTTGAATGAGATTTTCGCATTGCAAGCTCTTGCTTTGGGATGTGATTTTCGCATTACTTTATTTTTGTATAACTTGTGAGCATTTCTGGATTTCCTGTCAAATCTATATTTAAATTTTTGGGATCATTTTAGCTGAAGTATGAACTGTATCCGGCAATTATTTAAATATAAATGTGTTAAATTCCTAATAAAATTGTAATAGATAAATGAAGTAGAATAAAGGGCGTAAGGGCCGAGTGACTAGCGTTTTGGCGTTCAGTGCCACAGGTTTTGGGTGCGAGTTCCGACATCCTTGGCACACCATGGGACTGTTGAGCCAATGAAGAAGAAGTACAATTAATAAAGATTTTGTAGGGTTATAGAGTTATAGCTATTACAGGCTACTTCTTTAAATTTTTCACTGTTATGGATTAGAGGTTAATTTCATATAATTACTTCTTTACGACATATCAGAAAGAAAGATAAACGGTATTAATAGATAAAGTCTTTATGTTTATGTTTAGAAATGCATTAAGTTTAGAAATTAATAATAATAATAATAATAGTAGCTTACAGCAGTAAATTTCTTAACTCAGTAAGTTTTTTTATTTGCTGTTTAAATATTTCTTTTAATTATATATATGTATATTGCATGTTTAGTAAAAAAAATTTAAGTTATTTTATTATACACTTTTTTTCCCCAAAACAAACCCGGATTTTACGGGTTTATACATTTTAGGTTTTCTTAGATTTATTTATTTTTATTTTCATACACAATGAGCATGACATTTTGCAAACTAATTTTACAACCAGACATATTTCATTTATTTTTATTCTAAAGGAAACATGCAATGTTTCCTACCCATATTAATAGAATAAAAATATTGCCCTTCTTTTATTATGAAATATTTTTTCTTTCTTGCAGAATAAGTATTGATTCTTTGATTCTTTTAGAACAAGTATTTTCATTACATAATTCTTCTGCGAATCATCCTTCCCACACCAAAAACAAAGCAAACTCGGTGACCTCCACCAGAAAAGGCTTAAATCACTCTTGTACCAAAACACAGGTTCTTTGTGTTGTCTCCTCCCCTTTTCACAAAAGAACATTCCTTTCATCACCATCTCCCTCACGCCATGGCAGAATCATTGTCGTTTGTTGGAGACAGCAAACGCCAAGACGGCCTTCTCATCAAATTATTGTTGCGATAAAACAAGATTAATGGAAGCAAAGGGAACACTCATAAGGACAATCATTGGCCCACCCATACTCATCTACTGGTGCAGCTTTTTTTAGTGCCTTTAAATTGCGGGCCAGTGATAACCCCCCGTTGGCGGCTGGTGACGAAATCCAGGCCCGGAAATGATTACTGATTCCCGCCACGATTTATCCCTCAGTCTGAAAAATAAAAAAAGAGGGGGCACCCTTCTTTACGAGGCTATATTGCAACATGTCCCCTCGTTGTTGCAAAAGATACCATCATCGGATAAGTAGCACAGAAAAGGGCTTTTTATTACTATGTCCTGGTTCCCGATTTAGTAGTAGACTTTGAAGTTGTATACCCCTGAAATTGACGAATTTGGGACGATATTAGATGTCTTTACTTACTACTGTAGACGTTCCCTTCAATGCTGCTTAAAAGACGACGCAGAAGTAAAGCTTTCCATATGGGTTAAATGAGGTGTGCTAACGGAACGCAAGGTTATAAAGGAGATTGTAGATAAACCTTGTGGGCGGGATATAATATAGTTCATATGACACAAAAGATCCTAGACAGATTTAGTTTTTACATACTTTTTACTTGTTCCAAGCACAATATTTGTGATTGTTAAAAATGAGGTTAAAAGTTAAATTATCAACAAACAGTGTTTTACATGTGATTTTCAACAAATTCAACTGCAGAAGTTGAAAAATAACTTTCGTTCATGTAATTTCTCAGAATGCATTGCATTTACATAGAATAAAACTAAAACTATCATGCATTCAGCGTATTGTTTGTCATGTGAACTATAAGCTGCTAATAACCCGACTTAGCGAAAGTGAAATAATTTTTTTACTTTGGTAAATTCCCTTAAAAAAAATATTAGTGAAAAGCGCAATGAAATCCAAAGTAAATGCGCTCAGCAAGATAACATAATTTTATAACTCGTGACAAAAGAAATCCTAATATAAACCTGTAGTAACCAAATTTGACTACAAGTTTCGAGATTCGACTTCTGGTGGTGACAGGGGCGTTTGTAGTATTTCGGAACCCACTTTAAACTGTTAATACTATCTTGGTATACAGTCTATAATGACGCCAAAATATGAGCTAACAGATAAAACTGAGATATCTGAAATCATATTATCTGTATTTCAGAAATTAAAACACCTGAAATTATGATAACTCATATGACACATAAACCCATTATGACGCATAAAGCAGCACAGTTATCCTAAAATTAGTTTATGCATTTTGATAAATTGTATAAAGTGATGACATCAAACATACATGAAAAAAAAATAATACACAACTGAACTTAAGTTGACTGTTAAATAAACTAGAATACAGGAGAAACTCACTATATAAAAATTTTTGTTGGTTATAATTATTTGTGTCTGTGATTGTCGAACTTGTTTGAGGTTCTTGCAATATCATGGCTAACTTCGGCTTCCAGAATTGTCTGTGGTTGAACTGAAGTTGTAATATTTTTGAGGATACTGAATTTAATTGCAGTTTTTGTAAAAACTAGCGGAATTTCTGCTTAAATGATTGAATTATTGTTAGTGAACGTTATTAGAATAATGTGGCTATTGAAATTGATTGAGATTCTTCTGATAACTAGGCTAATTTCTTCAGAGATTGATTATTATTAAACATTTCATATTCTTCGTGGAATTGAATTTCGTTGTAATATAACGACTAATATTTGCTTCATGAATTAAAAAACAACATTGATTATTTGAAAATCACAGGCTCAATTGCTGTTTTATTTTTAAATTTATTTTATAATTTGTGACAGTATAAAACTAAATGCAACCACTTTCTTTAACTGTTCATTTCAGTGCAATAAAAAGGCCCTGCTTACGCATAATAAAGTGAAATATGTGAATTAATTATAATTTCTTAATTATTTAAATTTTTGATGTATACATTTTTAAAGTTTGCTTATTAAATTTAAATGTAGGAATTTATCACAACTTTAAACGATTAAAAAAAATTCATTACTAATATATTTTACGAATATAATTTATTTTACCTTATTACTTTTTGACTTACTTATAAAAAAATTTCTCTTCTAAGAAAAGTGCGTTTTGTATGAAAAATACAACAACAGAAGTTCAAAGGCTAAAAATGTTTCTTAGAAAATGTTTAAAATTAATGAAACTTTATTATGATTATGTTCTTAAAGTACAGAATAGAAGTCAAACTTCTTTGTGCTTCAAAGATTTATAATATTTTATGAATTTAGGTAACAAAAATGTACCTTTTTTTTTTTTTTTAAAGTTGGATCGAGTTAAGAATACCTTATTGTTCACGTTCTCTCTTTGAAAAAAATTGCAAAGCCACTTGCTTGAGAATGAAAAAAGTGGAATGAAAGTTTAAAATAAGTACTAATTATAAGATCTTTAGTTGTTCAAAAGCAGGGTTTCTTTTGTTTATGTGAATTCATTAATTCTGGTCTACGTAATTAAAAGAAGCAAACAATTCTTTTACAAACAATGATGACTGTAAAAAAAAAAAAAGTACCCCCAAAAAATTACAAATGCATAAATCAAGAGCGTTAACAATAAGCCCTCAAATTCATTTCAAAAATCACTTGAAAGCTCTAGATCTCAGTGGTATGAATTGCTTTAATTAAAACATTTTCTTTTCTTTTCTTTTTTTTTCTTTTTTTAATTTTTCTACTTTCTGTTGAATAAAAATTCTGTTGTGTACATGTTTTATAAAAAAAAAAAGAGAATAAGATGTTCTTAATCTTCACTATCCAGACAACTTTCGTTTCATATTTGGGCAAATGTACGATGTTTGGTGTTTTAAATTAGCTATTTAAGGTTTTTATGAAGCTCTTTTTATGGGTATGTTATCACTTTTATATTTCATTCTTAAGTAGTTTTAAACAAAGATTTCTTTCGGAGTAAAAGATAGAATTTTAAGGGTTGTTTTTTTAATGTGTAAGGTTTTTTAATTAGGATAGTCTTATTAAATTTCATCGTATTGTTTTCGCGTGAAGATAAAAAGGATTTTATATGGAAAGGTTATTAGAATAAAAGATAAAATTTATATAAAAGTGAATATGTAAGATAATATATTGTATGAATATTTATTTCTTTTGTTTTACGGGAAAGTGGTAAATTTTTACAATGATAAATTCAAATAAACGTGTATTAAGAAGATTGTTAAGAAAATAATTTTCTATTGAGATTACATTTAATTAATAAAATTAATATTTAAAAACATTTTTAGTAGACCAAAGTATTAACGAAATTGTAAAAAAATGTACATTTGAAAAAAAAATCTTAGAACAAACCTAAAACAGTATTAATTAAATCAGGAGTATTTAAAAAATTTTTTATGAAATATGAATTTCATATATGCTAGACACTTTAATAATGGCAAAAATTATTTACTTTCAATAAAATTTCAATGATGAATGTATGTAACTTATTCTGCATGTTCCATCAACGTGAATCCAATAGTTAGGACACATAGTGAGAATGGACGATAGCAGAAACACAAAGTAATCATTTGTTTATTTGAATTCATGTCACAAATTATTGGTAACATTCATACGAAGTGCAACTGTAGTATGTTCAGTACTACTTCCTTTGTGGTGAAATGCTTTAGGAGAAAACTGGAAGGCATTCTGATGCTCATCAAAGCATTTATTTAAATCAAAGCATTCATTCAAATTAAAATGTTCATTCAAATGAAAACATTCATTTACATCAAATTATTAATGCGTGCCAAATTATCCATTCATATTAAGAAATTCATACATATTTATTTACCTCATAGTATTCCTTTGCATTCAATCATATCGAAACATTCATTCATATCAAGCAATATTCAAAACATTCACTGGCTGATATTTTGATGCATAAATTTCAGCAAAACATATTCATTAAGCCACGCCAACAGAGGCCAACCATATTTTAAGAGTCAATTAGTCATTTTAAGCTGCGTTAGTTAAAACCAAGTGAAATTTTCCTTTAAGAGACCACATACCGACTACACCAAACATAAATACCTTTGAGCCATAAGCTATAAAATGATTTAAAATATGTGATTTATTGTACAACTAAAATTAATTATTTCTATTAAACTTCTAAAGAATGTTTAACATAATTTTTTTGCACTCATATCATTAATTTTGTGAAATATATTTGTTTTCGACAAACAATTTTTCGTATAGATATTCTGTAACTGGTACGTTCATTGCCATTGCCAAACCAATGGTTAATAAAAATTTGAAAAAAAATAAAAATCTGTGTTAATTTGCTATTAATTACACTACAAATTTGAGAGTTCTAGATATATATTATGTCGAACATCATGAACATCAACTTCATTAAATGATTTATATTATTAGAAAAACTGCATTTTAGGTTTTTTTAGAATTTCATGTAATAGTTGAAGAGATTTAATAAAGTAATAATTTCAAGCTGAATTTTTTTAAAAGAATTCGAAAATGGAATTAACAAATAGCAAAATAAAAATAAACTCATAGAAAGAACTCAACGTATTTGTACAATTAAAAGATATTAACGGTGACCCGGCAACGATATCTATAGAATGTTTTGTTAGTTTATTTGTCGATTATTTTCAAATAATAAAATAATTTGTTGCTATTGTGAATCAGAGTTTGCATACTAAATTAGCGTCTTTGTACTACGTCTCATTCACTAATAAGACATTTAAACTAATTATTTGAAATGAAATAAACATATTTGTTTGAGGCTCTATTTTTTTTCTTTTTGATGATTATATAACAAAGAATTAAAATATTACGATTTATACCTTTTTTTTGTGCTTGAAATATTATGTAAGGTAAAGCAATCAATTTTATTTCATGTATTAGTTTTAAATGATTGTGAAATTGCCAATAATATATATATATATATATATATATATGTTTTAATTTTTAAGTCTAGGTATATGATATATATATATATATTTCTTTAATAACACGGAAGAAAATCAAGTCGCCATCTTGTCCAAAGGTTGTAAAATCTGTAAATAGAAATGGGATATATTTAGAATAGGAAATGTTTTTGAATTTCTGTGATCCAGAACCATACCAACAGAGGGGGTGGAAAATGAGATAAAGTTTCACCAATTATTTCAAAAAATTATTTTAAATCTATTTTCAACTAAATTTCTGCGAACAAGACGAAAAAATAAATGGTGTATTCTCAGAAAAGGACATTTTTAAATATAAATTCATTTTTTATTTTACGTTTCTATATGTCTTTTATTCTTCTATTTTCTATTCTTTTCGTTTCCACATATATTTTCAAAGCACCAAAGACAAACATAAAACTGCCATCTCATCAAACAACTACAAAATCTGTAAACAGGGAAAAACAGTGTATTTTTCAGAATACACATTATTATTTACTTATTTTTGTGATCAAGAACCATACCTAAAGGGGGAAAAAAAGACAAAGCAGATAAAAAGGGGAAAAAAAAAAGATTATTGGAGCATCTCCTGTTTCTAACGAAATTTCTGCGAATCAAACAAAGCGAAAGAACATCGGAGAAGCTGACAAAACAACACTGAAAAAAAAAGAAAAAAAAAAAAAAAAAAAAACCATGGTCACAATAATAGTATGAGGGAAGAAGTAGGTAGAGGGGCAAGCAGGACTTTCACCCAAAAGCCCAGCAGTTGCCCTTGTTGAAATCGTCAACGAGATTGTGCTGCTTTTTTACTGTTTTTCATTGATATTTGATTCGACTGGCCTCAAAAGAAAACAGGGGGGAAAAGGCAAGGCAGCAGCACATTTCTCCTGTTACTTCCCCATCGAGATTTATTGTTCTAAAATTGTTTCTGTGAAGAGATTGATTAATAGGAGGCGTCTGCAATTACCTGATTGGATCGCCAAGTGTCGCCAAGGGTTCACGCATCGGGGGATCTGTGTCGCACCCAATAACGAAGCGATGACCGAGGCTTTCACAGTAAAGCGATTATTTGACGACTCCAATTATTAGATTGGAAGGTTTTTTTAGGGGGATAAAAACGATGTAGGGAAAAAAGTAAAACAGAATGGGGGAGTACAAATAAAGTTATTTCTGGTCGGAACAGATTAAATCATTCAACATGTGCTTTTTAATACCCATGTTGTATTGATGTGTAAGTTGTAAATGTTTTCTGCGACTTATTTGTTATGTATATTGCTAACTAACTTTTTATTTAAGAAATGTTAGTATACGATTTTTTAAATATTTGAAATTATGTAACATACTGTAAATCATGCATATGATGGATTTCTTTAAGAACATTGACAGAAGAAAAACAACTGTTAACTTTTTCTAAGATCTGCAAACATAAATAAGATTATATTTAGAACTTTTATATTTAGAAGCTTTTAAAATGTCTGTGGTCAAGAACCATAACAAAGGAGAAAAATGGAGAAATTAGATAAACTTTCACCAATTATTTCATAAAAAAATTGCAAATCTATTTCCAACTAAATTTCTGAACAAGACGAAAAGATGAATGGTATATTCTCAGAAAAGGAATTTTTAAATATAAATTCATTTATTATTTTTTATTCTTTTATTTTCTATTTTTCTATTCTTTTTTGTTTCTACATATCTTTTCAAAGCACCAAAGACAAACACAAAACTGCCATCTCATCAAACAACTGCAAAATCTGTAAACAGGGTTTTTTATTTTTTAGAATATGCATTATTAGTGTATTTATTTTTTTGTAGTTTTCTACTGTGATCAAGAACCATAGCTGATAGGGGGGAAAAAAAGTAAAGCAAATAAAATTTAAAAAAAAAAAAGGATTATTGGAGCATCTCTTGTTTCTAACGAAATTTCTGCGAATCAAACAAAGAGAAAGAACATCCGATTATCAGACAAAACGACACTAAAAAAAGAAGAACAAAACAAAAAAAACTATGGTCACAATAATAGTATGAGGGAAGAAATAGGTAGAGGGGCAAGCAGGACTTTCACCCAAAAGGCCAGCAGTTGCCCTTGTTGAAATCGTCAACGAGATTGTGCTGCTTTTTTATTGTTTTTCATTGATGTTTGATTCGACTGGCCCTCAAAAGAAAACGGGGGGGAAAAGGCAAGACAGCAGCACATTTCTCCTGTTACTTCCCCATCGAGATTTATTGTTCTAAAATTGTTTCGGTGAAGAGATTGATTAATAGGAGGCGTCTGCAATTACCCGATTGGATCGCCAAGTGTCGCCAAGGGTTCACGCATCGGGGGATCTGTGTCGCACCCAATAACGAAGCGATGACCGAGGCTTTCACAGTAAAGCGATTATTTGACGACGCCAATTATTAGATTGGAAGGTTTTTTTTTTTTAGGGGGATAAAACGATGTAGGGAAAAAAAAGTAAACAAGATGGGGGAGTACAAATAAAGTTATTTCTGGTTGGAGCAGATTAAATCATTCAACATGTGCTTTTTAATACTCATACTGTGTTGGTATAAAGTGCAAATGTTTTCTGCGGCTTGCTTATTTGTTATGTAAATTCTTAACTAACTTTTTATTTAAGAAAATGTATTATATAATTTTTGAAATATTTAAAATTATAGAAAATACCGTAAATCATTTTTAAAATATGAAATCAATTGCCGCTTAAACGGCAGATATGTAGAATATTCAGCTTTCAAATATGAAGAATTTGACCTGATGGCGGAACGACTAGCGCTTGGTGTCACAGGTTTTTGGGTTCGAGTACCGGCTGTGCCATTGATGTTTGTAATTTTTCCTAATCCACTTTAGACCATAGCTCCGGTGTAATAAGGATATTAGAGGGCAAGGGGTAGGGCTGACAAATCTACCCCGTAAAAAGAAAACACTTCCTGTCTTGAAATCTGCCGACTGGATTATTCGACGTCACCAATTATTAGATTGGAAGGTTTTTTTTTAGGGGAATAAAAACTATGTAGGGGGAAAAAATAAAACAAAATGGACGAGTACAAATAAAGTTATTTCTGGTTGGAACAGATTAAATCATTCAATATGTGCTTTTAATTTCCATGCTGTATTGTTGTAAGTTGCTAATATTTTCTATAACTTGCTTGTTGTTTTAATATTTTAATTTCTTTAATTATGTTGAGCTAATTAATTTTTGTAACCTATTTAAATAAAGTTTCACTAATATTAGTTGATAATATTTGTGTTAGTATTTCGTTCAAAATTTATTTCAAATCGTAGAAGAAAAAAAATTTAAATATGAATTTTCTAAAACCTGGAAAAAAAAGTTTAATTTTTATTGTTATTATTTATTTATTTTATTTTTATTCACAGCATAAGTTTTTGTGAATTCCTTCTCTGACATGTCTGATAAAAATAAAACAAAAGGAAAAAAAATCATGACCTTTAGAAAACAATATGATTGAGTTGAAAGAAAAAAATCAAAATTCTGATAGGTTAAAAAAACAAATTCTTCTCTTGTCACTGCTCATTGTTGAACAAACAAGAATCCTGCTGTCATGCGAGGGTAAAAGGCGATATGATCTCTAGTATGAGGTGTTTTGTTTCAAGGACATTCGAAATAATGAAAAGGTAACAGAGTGAAATCCCGATTTTAAAAATCAACAATGTGTAGAGTATTATGAAAGACTCATGGTGTTGTTTAACTCTTGAAGTTTATAATTAAGATATGAAAATTAAGATTTGATTTAAGATTGAAAATGTAGATTTTGATTAAATATTTGAAGACAGGTGTCTTTAGTACTTTTTTACTTATATTTCTGATATTTAAATTACACAAATATTGTAACTCACATAAAACACATATTGGACATATATTGGACTAATATTACATTTGTTTTAATAATTCTTTTCTGAAAAAAATAATTTATGAGCTAAATGGATTAACAAATTTGTAATTGATATTACTTTAACTATCCCCTTAGAACAGGGGTCTCCACATCTTTTTGCCTAATTTACACACTGATTATTCTAGCAAGTCCCAAGGCGAAGACCTAGCTAGTTCATCATACTAACATACTGAAGTTATGAATTCAATAAAAATTTTTGTTTCGGAAGTAGCAGGCGAATGAGTCATCTGCGCTCGCAATTTCGGCTGGTACTTAACAGGTTAGTGAAAAAGACATGTCATTAGGATGGATATGCCATCTTACGCTACTACAGTAGCGCAGAGCCATCTTCTACGGAAAATCACGCAAAAACATTAATTATACTTGGTCTAATTATACAACGCCATTTTGTAGTGAGTAGCAGAGCTAGAGTTTAGCCGTAATTTTCCACTGATAACTGCACGAAATTGTAGAAAGGAAAATTAAAGTTACATGAATTTTCTTAATCATAATTATAAAGTTTAATTTAAGTGAATTACCTATGAACTTCACATACATCATAAGAAACAAATAAAAATAAGAGGTTACATTACTCAACTTACTTAGGTTACTTATTAATGCAAAAAATGTGACTATTTATAAAAACAGGAGAATAAGGATTTACTATAACACTATTCTAAACAACATGAACACATCTATAACCGAGTGTTTCAAGGATGCATAGATTTTGGATCATATTGATAACTTTATGAGTAGTATGTAACTAATAATTTATTTTTACTGAAAATTACCGATACCTCCATACTGGAATATGTTTCTGAAACTTAGTGGATAGTGCTCCAAGCAAAGTTCAGTTTAAAGACTGGTAAGCGAATCAAACCGAAAATTAGCGTTGTGTTATTTAAGGTTTTAATGATTAAACTCTTATAACAGTATCTCGTGCCTAGAAAGAAATACGCAAACAAAGTCACTCATATGTACTGCTGGTGATTTCAACGGACAACATGAGAAACATTGACCTTATGACGAATGGAGTTGTCTAAAGATGTGGCAGCAGGGGATAACCACAAATGGGGGTCTTCCTTGCGTGTCCGCATGACCAATGCTGACAGGAAGCATCTTGTTCTGGTCATTGACTCTCGCAGCTCTTCGTGAAGGGGTCCGCGATTGGGTACCTTTCTTTTTTCGAAACAGCCAGCGCTACCATTTCGGGGCAGCTAACTGTCTTTTTCGTTCTCTACCAGTCCTCTGTCTTCTGTCTCTTCGTCGATTCCTACCTTATTTTTTTTTTTTCCAACGCCTTTATTTTATGTCTTTTCCGACCGCACGACCTTCACTCATTATTCGACGGATTTTTCTCTTAAAATCCGCCCTTGGGCCCATAGCCCATTTCATTGGTGGCGGTGAATGCCGACACTCAATCAAATCGAAGAGAGGGTTAGTTCTTTTTGTACATGTGCTTAGCCCAAATAACCTCACAAGTCTTAGCTTAAACAATTAAACCTCCCACCAATTAAAATACTTCACAAAGATATCAATTTCAGTCTCAACTGCGTCAAAACTAAACATATCGATTCGCATTGTTAAGGGCTAATGACCATTGTTGCCTTATGGATAAATAGCTCCACGTGCATAGTTGAAGTCAGAGGCCGATAATGTAACTATCCTGCCTGTGTGGGGTGAGCTGGCTGGAGGGAGAAAGAAATGTAACACCGACAGCAGTGTGCGTTTGGTTTTGGAATAAAAGAGACGTGTTGTGTTTTTACAGTCCACTAGTGATCTGTGTTTTATTCCTAGACCATACAACCATCATATGCACCCTTCCAACGGGCATTCATAAAATATATCCCCATGATACATGAATTATATAATAATTACAAACAATTTTATCTTATTAAAAATATTTACAGATACACATTGACTTCCATATCGACACGATATTGCACTGCTTATACTGAAAATGAGCAGAGTCCTTTCATTGGGTTCGAGGATGAAAAACGCACCCCTAGACTGTAGCCCCTGAGGATTTAGTTATAAATTGTAGCGGGACATATGAAAAAAAAAAACCCATAAAGACGTTTCTTATCAAATGAATTCAATGAATTACTTGAATTTTGTTCTTGAGTCCTCAAGATCTTTTCAAATCTTCAAAATTCAAGTAAGAATCAAGTGCTTCAACATTGAAAAAAAAAATAAGCTGATATCTGACATAAAAAATCTTACCATTGAGTAACTAACGCTATATTGCATTCCTAACTCTTTATGAATGGCTGCTTAATCCAGAAATTAGCCATTTTTTGAACAGATCGGATTCGCATACAGTAACGGCTAGTGATCATCATATGTACCTTTCCAAGGGGCCCATATAAAATATGCCCCCACAACACATGAATTATATAATTACAAACAATTTTATCTTATTATTTAAAAACGTTTATAAATACATATCGACATCCATATCGACACATTACACTGAAAATGAGCAGAGTCCTTTCATTATGTTCGAAGATGAGAAACGCATCCCTAGAATGCAGCCTGAGGGTTTGGTGACATACTTTCGTGGGAAATATGAACAATAGTCTCATAAAGACATTTCTTTTCAAATCTTTAATTAAGGACATTTGGATTCAAGTACAAAATTCAAGAAAGAATTAAGTGCCTTCAACATTGAAGAAAAAATAAGTTGATATCTGGCATAAAAAATCTTACCATTGAGTAACGAACCTGTAACGCTTTATGAATGCAATAGATTTTCAATGTTTAAACTAACCACACCAATTCCATTAATTTTTAGAAGTTAATTCCATTAATTAAAATACCACACAAAGATATCTTTCAATCGCAGATGACGAAAAAGATCATCTTCCAGAAACGGATCATTTTTTTAACAGATCGGATTCGCATCCGGTAAAGCCTAGCGACCATCATATGCACCCATCCAAGGGACACACATAAAACATATCACCACAACACATGAACTATATAATGATTACAAACAATTTTCCCTAATACAAAAAATATTATAAATACATACTGACATCCATATCAACACGGCATTACACTGTTTATACTGAAAAAGAGCAGAGTCCTTTCATTGGGTTCGACGCACCCCTAGACTGTTGTCGCCGACGATTTAGTTATAAATTGTGGGGGGAGATATGAAAACAAAGACCCATAAAAACGTTTTTTTATCAAATTTGGAGGATTCAAGAACAAAATTCAAGAAAGAGTTAAGTGCCTTCAACATTGAAGAAAAAATAAGTTGATATCTGGCATAAAAAATCTTACCATTGAGTAACGAACCTGTAACGCTTTATGAATGCAATAGATTTTCAATGTTTAAACTAACCACACTAGTTCCATTAATTTTTTTTTAGTTAGAATCTGAAAGAAAAAAAAAGCGATACTCATTGGAGATCTTTCTAAACTCCCAAACGACGTGTTCTCGCGATGCAGTCCGTTTTAATCAAACCGACGCTTTTCTTTACAAATTCATGAATATTTCCACCTCCTTTTAGAGCTACTTTCGAATGCACGATACCCACGTTTCGAATTAGAAATGCAATGTTTGAATGAAGAAGAAGAAGTAAGAGGAAAAAAAAAGCGAAACTAAAACTGATTCTCACTTAACTTTCCAAACGTGTAATTTGAAAAAGAAAATATATGCTTACTCCATTCGTTGAGAAGGAAAGTAAAAAAAAAAAAAAAAAAATAGAGAGAAAAAAAAACGGCTGTTTTAAGTTGTAATATTCTATAGGTACACGTAGATACTCTTCACTGTAAAAAGAAACTAAAATAAATAAATAAATAAATAAATAAATGGAGGTGGAAAAAAAGAGGCGCTTTTCTTTGATTAAAAATTTCCAACTTTTAGACGAAGAAACGCGTTTTCTTCCCCATTTTCCCTTTTTTTTCCCCTACCCCGATGTCTCTCTCTCTCTCTCTCACCTTAAACTCAATTTGTGTTCGCGAAGAAGTATTTCTTCCCTTTTATTTATCTCTTCCAAATTTCTTTCGTACATATCTTGTAAGGCTCCACCCACGTTATTTTCATCCCCTGGCGATCTTAAAAGGGCTCTAACTGGAAGAAATGTACTGAGAAAAAAAAGAACCGAATTATAAAATATATGACGTGAATGTTGTATTCATCGGAAAGTAAAGACGAAATTGAAACAACTCTCAAGTTGCCGAGATGAAATAAAAAAAAAAAAAAAAAGGAAATGTATGTAACCAGAATGTAAAAATATGTTTTAAGTAACTATTTAGTTTGAATGTTCAAATGTTAAAATAAATAAACATTTTTTAAATAAACAAATAAAATAAACATTATTTATGTGTGTAATATAAATGTAATGCTGCATGAAAACATATGTTCTTCAAAATCTGTAAGTTACAGACAATATCATATTAGATATCTGCAATTTAGGTATGAAAGAACTTGTTTCTGATATTATTTCATGAAAGAATTATTTTAAAAATCCTAGGTAATAACCATAACGTTATTAAATACTATTGTAACGCATATGCAGTTAAAATTGAATCTACTGAGCATACCATGATCTTCAATCAAGAACATTGGAAGACTGAAGGCAAGATGTACTGAACGCCCTATGATCTTCAATCAAGAACATTGGAAGACTGAAGGCAAGATGTACTGAACGCACTATGATCTTCAATCAAGAGCATTGGAGGACTAAAGGTTAGATGTATTGAACATACCATGGTCTTCAATCAAGAACATTGGAGGACTAAAGGTTAGATGTATGACACACAATGGTCTTCAATCAAGAACATTGGAAGACTAAAGGTTAGATGTATTGGACATACCATGATCTTCAGTCAAGAACATTGGAGGACTAAAGGTTAGATGTATTGGACATACCATGATCTTCAATCAAGAACATTGGAAGACTAAAGGTTCGATGTAATGAACACACCATGATCTTCAGTCAAGAACATTGGAAGACTTAAGGTTAGCTGTATTGAAATCAGCATATACCCCATTTAACATTGTATTGATTACCATCAATATTGTAATTGAAGAATGATGAAATTTTTACAATTTGCAATGTTTTCGAATATAAATGAATATAATCAGATTTAAAATAATGTTTCTATACTAACGCGAAGTAAACTTGATTTGTCACTCATACAATAAGTTTCCGGTGTTCAAAATTCATGTTTGTGCTCACTATATGAATTTTTTACCGCGAGCTTGATTACGCGGGGGAAAATTCATGTACCCACAAACTGTGTGGACCTCATGGTGTCAGCGAATTGAGAGATATAATTTCTAAAATTTAAAAGTTTATTTCTGCATTGTATTAAATATGAATCATTGTTTCAGTTTGAATTGGTGAGAGAGGGAGAAAAAAAGGATGTGGACAGTTTAGTGAAGAGTTCCAGGCGGAACGGATACCCTTACGGAGACCAAAGACCCTTAAAGGAACTTGCTTTTAAGATGATTTTGTAAATAATTGTCATATAATTTTGTTTTGTGTGTTATCTGCTGCAGTAGCGCAGTGATTTTTTTTTCAATTTTAATAAACATCACGTTATAATTGTAAGAAATAATTTAGTTTCTATCATGAAACAACACTGAATCCAGACCGCACGCATATCCGGCCCTAACTTGTACTGCATTTGCCTATTGTATGGGATAACACCCAGAAACATCCCACTAATTAGCCTGTTTGTTGATCTGCACACATTGTTACAATCTCTATCGAATTTCCTCCTTTGTAAAAGCAATGACAGCTACGGAAGTTGCTAATGGATTTGAACCTGAACCCTCCTCCAAGCAAGCTGCGCAGATTATCAATGGACCATATTGAACAAATGGTAGGAAAAATACGTTATATATGTTAAAAAAAAATGTTTACTTATGATTAGCCAATATGTAACCGTATATATGCTTGAAAAATGCAATTTTATTTCAGAGACATAATAAAATAAATTTCATAAATTTGGAAGAATAAATAAAGAGTGTTTGAAAAAAAAATTTTGTCTTACTTTTTGGGCACAGTAATAAGATTATTCCAATTTTATTTAACCAATACAACCATTCATGGCACCGTCGGGACTCAAACACGAAACTTGTGTAAACCAGCGCCAGAGCACTAGTCACTTGGCCATCAGGCTTCCTTATCAAAAAAATCACTTATATATTTGTGTAACTAATTATTTTAGATTCTATTTGTTAATTACTAAACATTCACTATTATTTTATTACTAAACATTCATGCTATGTTACTTATATATATATTTTCTTTTTATTTCGAAAAACAATTAATTTATTCAAAAGTAGTGCATTTTTTTAATGATGAATTTTTTTCCACATATGCCTTTACGGACAATTTCCTTGCATGTGCATATTTTATGCTGTTTTATGTAAATTATACAAGAGTGATAATATTTTATTTCGACTACATCATAAATTTTCAGATAGTGTTAATCACTTAATTTTTTTAATCATAAATACAAAAAGCTACAAAAAAAAAAAATCATTTTATACTCTCTATTTCTTTTATTATGTATATTTACTTACTTATATGTTTTCCGTAAGGAGTTTATGGAAGAATAAGATAGTGCAAACAAAAAAATAACATTAAAAGGAGTTTGTTAAGTAATTTTTATAACACGAACTTTTCCATAAAAGAGAATTCCGATCTAATTCTTATAACATATTAATGCCAAAAGGCATTTCCAAACAAAAAATGCTCATGTTTACTCCTTATGTGAAGAACTTTTACGTATTAAATAATTATTAAGGTAACTATATATGAGATAATAAAGTATTCATAAGCGTTCTTTCGTAAGAGTTCAAAATAACATAAAGAGTCCAGAATGAATTAAAAAGAATATAGATTAGAATCCTACAGCTCTCACTCCTTTGTAATATTACGACATCGAAATGGGACATTAATATTTTAAATGGAAATTTTTTTTAAATTATGGAAAAATGGGGTAAAAGCAAACAAATAAATATTCAGATCCATAAACTATTTGAAAGATTGTTCTTTGTTTATGTTTGGATAAAATAATTAGCAAGGGAATAAAACAAGAGCATGTGTATTCTGAAGTAATGAATAAATTTATCTCGCATTGATACACGGCTGAATTAGCATATAAAAAGAAAAAATAATCTTCCAGTTTCCACAGATTTAATTTTTATTAAAGGGACTGGCGTTGAAAAATTGCGTTTTCCTATTTTTGATAATTAATTGCTTGGTTTATGTGCGTGATGACAAAAATCAGGCTTCCTTTTTGTTGGCTGTTCCATGTAAAATACTACACGATATTCCTGTTATTTTTAAGAGGAGAAATAAAATAGCAGGTTACATATTATTAAAGTTTATTTTTATTTGCAATTTTAGCATAAGACCACGCCGGTGGTTTATTCATTTTCCTGGAGATAGTTGCAAAATTTATTCACCTATGCCAACATGAATAAAAGTGATAAATTATGCATATTTCGAAATAATAATTTTAAAAAAAGTATACGCATCGTTGAGACGATACTGAATTTTAGAAGATAGGAAAGTCACCAAAGATCACTGTTTTCTAAGATGCTGGGAGAAAAGTATCAATTTTTGATAATAGAAAATGCTATTAATTAGAATGTAGAAAATGTAAATATTTTACATGATGAGAGAAATAATATTCCTTCAGTCCAATACATGGACTTCAATAAGAAAAATATCATCAAGCCAAATACATTTTTTCAAAAGATCTTAGTTTGTGCTCTTCTAGGATTTATAGTAAAATTTTTAAATATTTGATGATAAAGTAATAATATTATTTCTTAAGGAATATATCAACATATATGGTAAAAAATAATTCACTTTTTTGCTATAATATACATATAGGCGTCTTAGAAAAAATTATACGTAGAAGATTGCAATGCCATTACGATAAATATAACTTTACATAATGTTTGATTGCTGATCAGATGCAAATTGTTGCTAAGTATTATGTGTTCCGTTGCAATATACAATGTGTCTCATCATCCCTTTTGCAATTATACAATTTAAAACAGACAATGAGATTGCAATATTTACATCTTCTACTTCTTGAAGGAATAGAATTGATGACAATTATATAGCAATAGCAATGACCAGAAATGCTTTCCAGACTCAATGGATGAAGTTGCACGGAAGCGGGAGTTTTAGTCGTTCTCACAGAAGTTCTTCGTCTTGCACTTTGACACAGAGGATATTAGATATGAAACTATCAGATATGCATCTGACTTGTGGGGTTTTCTGAGCAATTGGCAGTGGAAATTGTCAGCACAGTGGTTGTATGAGCAACGATATATGAGGCCTACTTACAGCCACAGTCCCCTTACATACCTGCCCAAGTAGTTATCTAAAGCAGCACCCAGACGAGAGCGAATAAAGAGCTAGGGCCTTTCGTTCTGAACATCTCAGTTTGACCGCGAAAAGCAACCCTCATTATCTCTGGCTGTGTGTGACAGCTGGTTGTAAATAGGGTCTCTTTGATGTGCGGGAAAAAACCCCTCTTGCCGGAACGAGGCCGAGACCCATAGTTTTCTGGTAGGGGTCTATCAAACTGGTTCTTATTGGGTTCGCAAATGACTCGTTCTAGTCTGGACGGGCCTTAAGAATGCCTGTTTCGACAGATATCATGTGTCGCAAAATAACGGTATGGACTCTTATCATATAGGAGACTATTGTGGTGTGTCTCCCATTATTCAAAATACTCTAGTGTTTAAAACATAAAATTTATTTTACGACATAAATGACACATGTACATTATTTACAAAAAAATCACGACAAAAATATGAGCAGCATTCTCTACATGGAACCATATCACGACCACTACATGGAACGCGCCTGTCTCTCTTCTCTGATCCACACCCAAACTGAGATGCTCTCTACAAGTTCTACGGGGGGATTCGTCTCATAGCAAGGGGCCTGACGTTAGCAGTTGTTCCTCAGCAAAAGCACGCTAGAAACTTCTAAAGGCGTTTGGCAATAATTCATGCCATACCTACTACCCATGTTAGCTCTTCACAAGTCAATACACTATTCTAGGCCTGGTACAGGGCAATCCAAAAAACGTAAGCTATAACGCAACATAGGATATTTTAATTTGAAGTTTTAGCATAAAACCACGCCAGGAAAACGCTGAAGTATTTTTCTACACAATAGAGAATATTTATGGTGTTAATAGTAGGATCAGAAGTTATTGAAGTTTTAAAAAATAATTATAATTATGCTTGAATGTTATAAAAAAAATTTTGATCCTGTTTTAAATTTCTACAATTTTCATAAATTTTTAACATATACGGTTACCAATATTTTTAGATTTTGGATAACTGCAAATTTTGCACAAATTTTGCAAAAAATTTAGTACAAACGTGATTTTGAAAGAAATCAAGAATTTCATCAATTCAAATAGGATAATAGCCATTATATTCGCAATATCGGCACTGGTTAGTGATAGTATTACTTATGGTCAGTTTTGAAAAATTCTGTGTTACTGTACTGTTTTTCATTTTTACCTCATTATTCATCATGCGGCCTGATGGCCGAGTGGCTAGCGCTCTGGCGCTCGGTACCACAGGTTTCGGGTTCCAGTCCCGGTGGTGCCATGGGTGTTTGTAGTGGTTCGGAAACCACTTTTTCCTGGTCTAATAGAATCGTAGAGCGTTGCGGAGGCATTGTTACTCCGCGTCCGTGGCTTATCTTCAAGTTACACGCGCCTCCTGGATCATGCAAAGTGAGTAATGTCTGTGCAGCCGTTGCCTTAAGCCATCAAAGACAATTGTCTAAGTGGATGCCAGCTGCATTAGAAGGAAAAAAAATAACCTCATTATTCATATTAGTAAAAACAATTCGCGTCGCCACATTTTCCTTTCGCACTAAAATCATTTATAGCAAACACCATAAAAATTCGATAAGTGGCTGAAGGAGTTCTATGAGGGAAATGACAAGCAACTTCTACTCATTCAGTGTTGGTTTTATTTCAAAATTAATTATAGTTAATTAATAAGAGCATTATTAACAGCATTAAAAAATGTATCAATTCCAATAACGGAAAACACCAGAGAAAATTGATGAGTGGTAATATATATCCCAGAAAGCTTGTGATGACTCTCTCTTCGTCACTGATTATGATGATAATTGGTAAACGTATAGAAGTGTTTTCTCTTCATTCCTTTTTGCTGTATGGTCAAATAAAAATTGGTGAATATTCACTTTGTTATGGAACGAAATAAATAAAAGGAAAATATTTGTATTGGTTGTTTATTAACCAATAGATATATTCTCTTTTAGACAATTAGATAGATTACAATTGAATTAATAAGGCATCTAATTAGCACATCAAATTTAATTCATTAGGCGAGTGCTTAACAATTTTTCGTCCTTATTTAAATTTCCACTATTTTCTGAATGTTATTATTGCATACAGTTGCCATTATTTTTATACTTTTGCAACTGTAACATTTGGACAAATATTGCACATATGTGTTTTCACAAGTGCACATTTGTACCAATAGGTTGCATAATATATTCATCAATTAAAAGTTTGAACCAGGTAAACACATTTATGTTAGGATGTTAGGATAATATGATAAAATTTTTTAGGTACAAATTCTCGAAACTTTCTTAATACATGTTTCATATATAATACAGTTTTCATCTACATCAATAATGGACACTGCACAGTAGTTTGAGAAAACATAGTATATCTAGAACTTTAAGGTTTATTTGCTATTAAGATTGGATTATAAAATTTAAAAATAGAATTTTCGTAAGAAATATCTGGAAAAAAATAAATAAAAAATACATTCTAATTAAAAATTCTTTGAATAAAAAAAATAATTTCCCCATTGAAAAATTCTCCATTTCATAAAATGACCCTTAACATAACATTAACTATAACTATTAATTCCATTAACTTAATGACCCTTAACATAACATTAACTGACCCTTAATAACATGTATTTTGCAAGGTTCTAGAATGTACAGCTCCTTTGTCACCATACCAGAGACTGTCTGGGAGGTAAACCATACATTTGGGATATCATTTTTTTTCTTTAGAACAAAAGCATTTTCAGAAAAATTTAAAATTAAAAATAATTTTCATGAAAAATAGTTATAAAATACCAATATTTAATTAATATTATATAGTCACATATAAATATAAATGATATCTTAGTAAACAATAATAGAAGTTTGCAAGTATCATTATTAATTTTCAAATGGTTTATTTGGTATTATTCAAACTTTTTGAAAAATTACTTTTTAAGTTATGTCTGTCTTATATGTCTATACGATATATACGTCTTATATCTAACTATATAAGTGAGCCCTACGTTCGAATAGTGATAACTACTAGAAAGAAAAAATTTCTACCAAAAAATAATTAATAATTTATAATGTCCGAACTCAAAACAAAACTACTGTTCATAATTTTAGTGCATTATTTGAAAGCGTTGTAAGATGTTTGACTCAGTTAAAAGAAAACTTTATGCAGGATATGTTTTTCCACAAAATGATGTTCCATTATAAACGATATTAATAATCTCTTTTTCTTTTTTTTTCTTCGTATCAAATTGTGTAGAAGCCCCCGTAAATATTACATACGCATTGTTATTTTGTCTTTCAACTTTTCCTGAAATTAAGGAAATTTTTCATTTCGATCAGAGTGACATTTTCCCCCCATTTATATCTTATTTATGTTTTGGGCACGCTTTGGAAATTTCCTCCTTTCAAGAAATAACGAACTTGTACCATGTGGACCTGAAATTAGCTTACCGAAAGCTTTATTTCATCATGGAGAACAGCAGACACGGAGGAAAAAAACAGGCTTGTACAGTATTTTAGATTCTGTTCGAATTTCGTGTTGAAGAAAGTACATCGGCTACAGTGGATAGCTACGAAGACGCAAGTACAAGTGAAATAATACTCTGCAAAACGAATTCAATGCGACGAGCATTCAGCAAATGTCTTTTTAGGAAATATATTCTTTTGACATCAGAGAAACTGAAATAACTTTGTTAGGAATATGGCTCTGAAAACTGTAAGGGCCATTTTCTTCTCTGACATGGTTACGTAACTTCACTTTAAAATGAAAAAAAATTCTTTTGTCGCCATTCTGTGTATTATGCGTCTCTCTTTTTTGCCAGAATGGAATATTTCAAGACAAAATAATAAAAAACTTCCGTGTATTACTTTCCACTTCCTTTTAGGATGTATTTCCACAGATCCTATTTGTCTCCAGTATTTATCTTTATTTTATGTTCTCTTCTTCTCAAATATTTTACACCCGGAACAGTGGAAATTATTTCTTCTTTATGGAAAACTGACCACCAGAAGGGAAAAAAAGACATACATTTTATTCTTTACATTGAAATTTGTTTCAAAATTTTATGGTTTCACCGAAAAGTTACTAGCTGAATGTTGCACTGTTTTATGGAATCCAATTTCTTTTCCTAAAAATTTCAACTATTCGTTGGTTTTTCTGCCATATTTCAAGTAAATATGTAAATTATATTTCTGCCATATTGTCAATATATGTACGCCATATTTCAAGTAAATATGTATGCCATAGTAACTTGGCCGTCAGGCACCAGAGGAAAAAACTGCTACCAAAAAATAATTAATAATTTTTTAATGTCTGAACTCCGAACAAAACTACGGTTTATGAATTTAATGCATAGTTTGAAAACTTTGTGAGATGTTTGACTCAGTTAAAATGAAATTTTATGCACGATTTTTTTTCTTCATAAAATGATCCCGTTTTATTATAAACGATATTATTAACATATATCACTTTTTTTCTGTATATCAAATTGTGTACAAGCCAAATTGAATATTACATATGTATTTATATTTTTCTTGCATCTTTTTCTAGAATTAAGTAAATATCTCATTTCGATCACAGGGATATTTTTCCCCCATTTCTATCTTATTTACGTTTTGGGCACGCTTTGGAAATTCCGTCCTTCCAAGAAGTACGGAACCATGCGAAGTCGAAATTAGCTTACCGAAAGCTTTATTTCATCATAGAGAGCAGCAGGCACCGAAGAAAAAAAAAGGCTTGTGCAGTATTTGACATTCTGTTCGAATTTCTTGTTCAGTAAAGTACCTCGCTACAGTGGATGGCTACGAAGACGCAAGTAAAAGTGAAATAATACTCTGCAAAGCGAATTCAATGCGACGAGCATTCAGCAAATATCTTTTTAGGAAATATATTCTTTTGACATAAAATAACTGACTGAAATGACTGAAATAACCTTGTTAGGAATATGGCTCTGAAAACTGTAAGGGCCATTTTCTTCTCTGCCATGGTTACGTAACTTCACTTTAAAATAAAAAAATTCTTTTGTCGCCATTCTGTGTATTATGAGTCTTCTCTTTTTCGCCAGAATGGAATATTTCAAGACAAAATAATAAAAAAATTCCGTGTATTACTTTCCACTTCCTTTTAGGATGTATTTCTACAGATCCTATTTGTCTCCAGTATTTATCTTTATTTTATGTTCTCTTCTCAAATATTTTACACCCGGAACAGTGGAAATTATTTCTTCTTTTATGGAAAACTGACCACCAGAAGGGAAAAAAAAAAAACGACATATATTTTATTCTTTACATTGAAATTTGTTTCAAAATTTTATGGTTTTACCGAAAAGTGACTGGTTGAATGTTGCACTGTTTCATGAAATCCAATTTTTTTTTCCCTTGAAATTTCAACTAGGTTTTCTACCATATTTCAAGTGCATATGGCATATTCTTTAAAAATGTAAAATTATGTAACCTCATTTATTAATACTTATACAGGAATGTAAAATTAAGACAATTTTATCATTATTTTCTAAAAACTGTTTTTTTTACAGTCTTATAATTATAACAACAATCTGCTATACAATTTAATACAAATAACTATCAGACGGAAATAAACTGCTACCAAAAAAAGATTAATAATTTTTAATATCCGAACTCAAAACAAAACGACTGTTCATGAATTTAGTGCATTATTTGAAAACATTCGAAGATGTTCGACTTACTTAAAATAAAATTTTATGCATAGTTCTTTTTCCATAAAATGATCTGGTTTTATTATAAACGATATTATTAATCTGTAGTACTATCTTTTCTTTGTAGCAAATTGTGTGGAAGCCACAGTGAATATTACATAAGTACTTATATTTTGGCTCATCTTTTTCTGGAATTAAGTCAATTTTTCATTTCGATCATAGTGATATTTTTCCCCCATTTCTATCTTATTTACGTTTTGGGCACGCTTTGGAAATTCCCTCCTTCCAAGAAATAAGGACCATGCGAAGTCAAAATTAGCTTACGGAAAGCTTTATTTCATCATGGAGAACAGCAGGCAGCGAGGAAAAAAAATAAAGCTTGTAGTATTTGAGATTCTGTTCGAATTTCTTGTTGAAGGAAGTACCTCGCTGCAGCGGATGGCTACGAAGACGCAAGTAAAAGTGAAATAATACTCTGCAAAACGAATTCAATACGACGAGCATTCAGCAAATGCCTTTTTAGGAAATATATTCTTTTGACATCAGAGAAACTGAAATAACCTTGTTAGGAATATGGCTCTGAAAACTATAAGGGACATTTTCTTCTCTGCCATGGTTACGTAACTTCACTTTAAAATAAAAAAAATTCTTTTGTCGCCATTCTGTGTATTATGCGTCTCTCTTTTTCGCCAGAATGAAATATTTCAAGACAAAATAGTAATAAAAAATTCCGTGTATTACTTTCCACTTCCTTTTAGGATGTATTTCCACAGATCCTATTTGTCTCCAGTATTTATCTTTATTTTATGTTCTCTTCTCAAATATTTTACACCCGGAACAGTGGAAATTATTTCTTCTTTTGTGGAAAACTGACCACCAGAAGGAAAAAAAAACATGTATTTTATTCTTTGCATTGAAATTTGTTTCAAAATTTTATGGTTTTACCGAAAAGTTACTGACGAAATGTCGCACTGTTTTATGGAATCCATTTTTTCCTCTTACAATTTCAACTATTTGTTAGTTTTTCCGAAATATTTCAAGTAAAAATAACTCTGCCTGACATCATGTACATGTGCGCCATATTTCAAGTACAGTGTATAGCGTATTCTATTATAATACAAAATTATGTAATTTCATTTATTCATAGTTATAATTTATTCATAGTTATCCTTTGAATACTTAATTTAGGTTGTTTGAATTTTTGTAATTGAGTCTGGTATTAAGGACATTTGTATTAGAATTTAAGGTTTGGCTTGTCACTCTATGGCCCTTTTTGCAAACTTTCGGCTAATTAGTTTAGGATCTATATAGTTTAACGTGATTTCCGAACTGCTATCAAACACTCATGCCACTGCCAGGGACTCGAGCCCTAAGCCTGAGGCACCGAGCGCCAGAGTTCTTGTCACTCGGCTATCACACACCTCAGGAAAAAATTGTTGCTAAAAATAAATAATAATTTTTAATGCCCGAATTCAAAACAAAACTACTGTTTCCGAGATTAGTACCTCATTTGAAAGATTTGAAAGATATTTGATTCAGTTAAAAGGAAATTTTATGGAAGTTTTTTTTATTCCATCAAATGATCTCGTTTTACTTTAAACGATATAATTAATCTATATTACTTCCTTTTCTTTATATCAAATTGTGTAAAAGCCACACTGAATATTAAATATGTATTTATATTTTGTCTTTCAACTTTTTCTGGAATTAAGTACATTTTTCATTTCGATCATAGTGATATTTTCCCCCCATTTCTAGTATCTTATTTAGGTTTTGGGCACGCTTTGGAAATTCCATCTTTCTAGAAATAAGGAACTTGTACCATGCGAAGTTGAAATTAGCTTACCGAAAGCTTTATTTCATCATGGAGAACAGCAGGCACTGAGGAAAAAAAAAGAAGCTTGTACAATATTTGAGATTCTGTTCGAATTTCTTGTTCAAGAAAGTTCCTCGCTACAGTGGATGGCTACGAAGACGCAAGTAAAAGTGAAATAATACTCTGCAAAACGAATTCAATACGACGAGCATTCAGCAAATGTCTTTTTAGGAAATATATTCTTTTGACATCAGAGAAACTGAACTAACCTTGTTAGGAATATGGCTCTGAAAACTATAATTGCCATTTTCTTCTCTGCCATGGTTACGTAACTTCACTTTAAAATGAAATATAAAAAAATTTCTTTTGTCGCCATTCTGTGTATTATGCGTCTTCTCTTTTTCGCCAGAATGGAATATTTCAAGACAAAAAAAATAATAAAAAATTCCGTATATTATTTTCCACTTCCTTTTAGGATGTATTTCTACAGATCCTATTTGTCCTCAGTATTTATCTTTATTTTATGTTCTCTTCTTCTCAAATATTTTACGCCCGGAACCGTGGAAATTATTTATTCTTTTATGGAAAACTGACCACCAGAAAGAAAAAAGATATATATTTTATTCTTTACATTGAAATTTGTTTCAAAATCTTATGGTTTTACCAAAATGTTACTGGCGGAATGTTGCACTGTTTTATGGAATCCAATTTTTTTCCCCTTAAAAATCCAACTATTTGTTATTTTTTTCTGCCATATTTCAATTACATATGGTGTATTCTATTGAAATAAAAAAGTATGCAACTTCATTCATTAGTAGTTATACAGGGATGTGAAATTAAGACGATTTTATCATTATTTTTTAAAAACTGGTTTTTTTACTGTCTAATAATTACAACAACAATCTGCTATACAATTTAATACAAATAACTATCAGACGGAAATAAACTGCTACCAAAAAAAGATTAATAATTTTTAATATCCGAACTCAAAACAAAACGACTGTTCATGAATTTAGTGCATTATTTGAAAACATTTGAAGATGTTCGACTCACTTAAAATAAAATTTTATGCATGGTTCTTTTTCCATAAAAAGATCTGGTTTTATTATAAACGATATTATTAATCTGTATTACTATCTTTTCTTTGTAGCAAATTGTGTAGAAGCCACAGTGAATATTACATAAGTACTAATATTTTGGCTCATCTTTTTCTGGAATTAAGTCAATTTTTCATTTCGGTCATAGTGATATTTTCCCCCCATTTCTATCTTATTTACGTTTTGGGCACGCTTTGGAAATTCCCTCCTTCCAAGAAATAAGGACCATGCGAAGTCGAAATTAGCTTACGGAAAGCTTTATTTCATCATGGACAACAGGAGGCACTGAAGAAAAAATAAAGCTTGTACAGTATTTGAGATTCTGTTCGAATTTCTTGTTCAGTAAAGTACATCGGCTACAGCGGATGGCTACGAAGAAGCAAGTAAAAGTGAAATAATACTTTGCAAAACGAATTCAATACGACGAGCATTCAGCAAATGTCTTTTTAGGAAATATATTCTTTTGACATCAGAGAAACTGAAATAACCTTGTTAGGAATATGGCTCTGAAAACTGTAAGGGCCATTTTCTTCTCTGCCATGGTTACGTAACTTCACTTTAAAATGAAAAAATAAAATAAAAAATTCTTTTGTCGCCATTCTGTGTATTATGCGTCTTCTCTTTTTCGCCAGAGTGGAATATTTCAAGACAAAATAATAAAAAATTCCGTGCATTACTTTACACTTCCTTTTAAGGAGGTATTTCCACAGATCCTATTTGTCTCCAGTATTTATCTTTATTTTATGTTCTCTTCTTCTCAAGTATTTTACACCCGGAACAGTGGAAATTATTTCTTCTTTTATGGAAAACTGACCACCAGATGGGAAAAAAAGACATACATTTTATTCTTTACATTGAAATTTCTTTCAAAATTTTATGGTTTTACCGAAAAGTTACTAGCTGAATGTTGCACTGTTATTTGGAATCCAATTTTTTTTTTTTAAAAATCCAACTATTGTTATTTTTTCTGCCATATTTGAAGTGCATGTACACCATATTTCAAGTGAATATGTACAACATATTCCTGTCATATTTCAAGTGAATATGTACAATATATTCCTGTCTACTATACATTTCCAGTATATGTACGCCATATTTTAAGTGAATATCTACGACGTATTAAGTACATGTACGCCAGATTTTAAGTGAATATCTACGACGTATTAAGTACATGTACGCCATATTTCTACTATTTATTCCAGTACATGCATATCAGATTTCAGGTAAATATGTATACGATATTCCTGCCATACTTCAAGTAAATATGTACGGCATATTTCAAGTACATGTACACCATATTTCAAGTAAATATGGCATATTCTATTATTATATAAAATTATGTTACTCCATTCATTAATAATTATCCCGGAATGAGTATTTTAGGCTGTTTTATTATTATTTTTTAAATGCGCTTAATATAAGACTTTTGTTTCAGAATTGAATGAACTCGATACAAAACAATAAACAGAACCAAATTTTCGTTTGTCTGTCTTGCAAATGACCTTTGATGGAAATCTGTCAAATGAACTTGCAGCAAATCCCTTGTCTTTATTTTTAAAAAAACCGTGATCTTTAAACAAAATATTTTATGAAAAGTGTTAAAATTGAATAAAAAATTAATCTTTTACGCCTGGTTGGATCTGTTAAAAAAAGGGGTATAGCTCTATACTAGGCTACCTTTTGGCGATTTAAAAAATTTATTACTTGGAGACGTCAAAATCGGGGCAAACAAGCTAATTTGCAGCCACCTAATGGTGAAGGTTGCCGTATTTCCTGAAATTCTTACAAACATAATACTATATCTTGTAAATCGTCACCAACTGGCGACTAGACGAAACGAAATCAATTAAAATGTGATTCAGCCAAAGAAAGCGTTTCTGCCTATAATTAGAGCATTTCAAAGAATATAGCATAGCTAAGAATCTTATTATTTTTAAGATTTATAAAATAACAATGATACTTAAATGAATCTTAATAAAATGAGAAGACACTTTTTGATATTCTCGGAAAAAAAAGACCATCATCAAATTCTTCTTAATATTATTCATTCAGAAAACATGTAACCGATAATTATTCATTTTCAGAAGGGTTAGAAATTGATGGCTTTTTGCTATGCATATTTATTCACCACAATCTGGGAGAGAAAATGACCATAAAATCAATCCATAATCTTTAAAAACAATCCATAGCCCATTAAAACAATCATAAAACAGTGAATGAATTTTCTATAAATACTCAAAGTTTTCCATAAAAATAGTATTCAGTGTAATAATACATTAGCTTAGCGTATTTTCATTAATACGTTAAAATGAAAGTGATTTGTATGATTTTAAATACAAATTCTTTTACTGCGAATTAAAAGTATGTTGTGTTTAAGCAATAATTAACTTAAACAATACTAAAAGCAACTTACTTAAGCAATACTATGTAAAACAGAAATAAGTAATGATATCAATTATAAAACAAAAAATAACTATTGTATATCTTTTTTTTAAATTAATAATCGACTTTGTAATAAAAATAATTAACCTTTGAACACACAAAGCTAATAATAAAATTCTAATTTCAAATAATAAACTACCTTCCTGCCAATAAAAATTCTTCTAAAGCTTATCACCATTGCTTATCCATAAAAATAAAGCACTAATGTCATCGGCAACATATTAAATTTAGTTTGATGCTTCTTTTTTAAATATATTCAAAGCAACATCAATTCATTCACGCTTCGTACATAAAGGCCCGAGTCAAATTTGAATCTTAAAAACCAAACATAAGACAGATAGAACACGGATACTGTCAGCTGGGCCTTCAGATTAGAAAGGATGGGACTGGCTAAATAAGCAGATATGCCAGGAGGGGTTTGGCGCAACCTTGCATGTGAAGTTCGTTAAGCACCTAATGAGGCGGCACGGGATGAGACCAAGATGGCCGTCTTGATCCACGAAACTTCAAACCCCCTTCGCATCCACCCCCAGCCCCACCCCTTGCAGTCAGTCTCAGACCCAATGCTCCCACTGCCACCCCTTCTGCCATCACTGCTGAGTGTGCCATTGCCCGCCGGCCCAATACAGGAAAGCTTAAAACATTGATAGGTTTTCCCCCTTTCTATTTCTAAATCTTTCCTACCAAGACTGAAGGCAGCAAAAGGAAGGAAAATAAATAAAGTAAAAGCTTTTCTAGTTTCGTTTTTCGTTATTTATTTCTACTTCTGCTGCTTGCCTCTCTCTCTCTCTTTGGTTCTTCTTTTATTTTATTTTATTTCTTTTTTTATTTTATTTTACTTATTTCTTCCTTTACTACGGGCTTTGTTTTTATTTGGACCAGCTCCAAACCGATGTTTCTTGTCTGGTAGTATACCACGTTTGCAGTTTTCTCATTTTTACATCATTCCGGAGGCCAGCTTTAAGCTTTTTCTGCCATTTAACACTTCATTTTATTTTATTTTTATTTTTATTTTTATTTATTTATTTTTTTGCCTTCAGGAATCCTTGCAGGCAATTTCGGCCTTGCCCGTTTTTGTGTGTTAAGGGCACGAAGAGAGGGGTGGTGGGTGGAAAGAGACCCATTATTTCCGACTATTGTTACATTTCGCTGTTTGGAATGGGGTAGGGAAGGGGATTGGCAGAATCATTCCAACCGTTCGTTCGAATGCCGAATTGAGTTCAAACATTGGTGGAGCAGAGATGCTAAATGCCCTATCTCGATTATCTAACATAACTATTATCCGGAGAAAATGGAACGACGGCATTTTTCAAAAGGAGGGTGAGAACGTGAGCTGGAATGGAGAAGGGAATAATGGTTCGCAGTTCTAATGGCACCCAACTTGTTTTTAGAGCTAATTCTCCAGGCTAACTGTTCTAACTACAGTAGTTCTGTAGAATCTGTTGTAGAGATGTAAAATTTAAGTCAATTTTCATTCAAGGAAATTTGTATTATTATCTAACAACCATTGGAAGACTTTAGAGTAATTTGATAAGAAATGCAATTAGATTTCATGTTAATTTTAGTACAACTTGTATTACGATATTTGTCTACAATCATCATCATCGTCATGTATGTTATTCAACTAATAAGAGTTTTGAAAGCAAGAATTGCTAATTCAGTTAATGTTTCAAGTGTTTTTAGTCTTGTTTATTCTTGTTAACTCAGAAATATATAAAACTTAATAATTATATTTAATGAAATATTTAATAAATTCTGATTTCGATAATTATTCCCTAAAAATTTATAATACCTAAATAGAATAAAATTGATAACATTTTAAAATGCTATTAAAAAGTCATAATCGAATAGAAAATTAGGTAAAAACTCAATTGCTTCTACATTATTAGCATAGAATTTCTTAAAATCAAGTGTGTTGATATTTGTAGACAACCAATATTATATTTTGTTAAAATATCATGTTATTTAAAAATCTTAAAATTATACAATTTAATATAAGAAAGCAATATTTAAGTAAAATAAAAAATAAATAAATACCTTAAAGCATTCTACTCAAAATATGAAATATTTCTTTCATAGTATTAGTTTATTCAATTTCACTGCACCAATTACAAAACTTTTAAACCAATTAGAAATTTTTGTTTCTATTTTTTGCTACAAAACAAATTAAACGATGAAAGATTAGAAACTTATCAGTCAGACACACAAATGTCTCCTTTATATGAGCTGTTATTTTTTAAAATGATATCCAATCAAATTCAGATACAATTTTTGAGATAAATAAATTGTGAGGATTTTATATAAATATCGATATTTTCTTTTAGTAGTTATAATAGTACAGGCAATAATAAAAAAAAAATCAGAGTATTATGTTTTGCCAAAATTTATTAATGGACCTTAATCGAGAGTACCTCTTACCCCTTGTGAGTTTACACTTTTACGATTTGGCCCATAAAAATTTAAAGGCCCTCGATTTCATTACAAAGGATTCCATTAGCCTCTCAAGCTCATTACATTTAAACATATGTATAATTTTTCCATATTTTATAAAACTCAGATCCTGATAAAAGTAATCTGTATCTTGATATGTTAGGCTAAAATTTATCAATTGATTCCAAAATGACATAATGCTCAAAAGAGTACAATATTACCGTAAAAGGGTACACTGACATGAGATAACATGCCGGTTTACCCTGTTACATTTTAGTCCATGGAACTGTGAAATTTCTTTACTTCACATTTAAGGATCTGCCAAAATAAGATAAAACTTTGACACTTTGCCATCATAATTTCGAATGAACACACCTCAGGATCCACACATATATAACTCCTTTTCATATTCATGACATATTTTCTGGTACATAACATCCTCCTAAATATATTAGTTCTTCCTAAACTGTCTTAGTAAATTTAAATGACAATGAAAAATTTTAAGTTAAAAATAATTTAAAGTTACATAAATAAATGAACTAAAAATCATTTTCAATAATATCTTATCTTATCAATATCTTAACTGCTTCGATATTCTATTCTCGCAGCAATTTGCTCCATTAACGTATACACTCACGCCTGAAAGCAAGCAAAAGTACAAAATAATGTCCGGAAGAAAACAAAATCCCAACATCTCCTTTCACTTATCCATGGTTGCAACCTCAATCCATTGACTTCCCCCATCCACTCATTTAAGCAGAAGGAAGCCCCCTGATAGACGAAGCATCCTTACGAGGATAGATGACGTTATGAACAGCCCAAGAAGTTGCAGGGGGATCAATAGCAGCTACTGCAACACAAAGTGAAGCAGCGAATTCATGGCAGAATCCACTGAAAAATGGTTATCAAGATATATGATCGGTCAGGCCGCGATATCCCAACCATTTTTTTTTTTCATTCATAGAAGGAGTGCCTTCGATCTTTCTTTTTTAATTGAAGTATAGTGGGCTTAGAGAGGGTCTTGTGCGATCACTGGAGCCTAAATGGATAAGGAAGAAAGAAGAAGTCACTGGAGAAATTGAGGTTTCAAGTTTCAGAGGAGATTTGGGGCTACTTCGGAGGTTGGAAATCTGGAAAGAAATCAATCTAGGGGAACGTAATTTTGAAAAGCTACTATCTTTTTTTTTTACCATGCTCGTTAATGTAACAGCATGGTATAGTATGTTACTATGGTGAAATGTGCTTACTAGATAGATTGGTGAATTGGAAGCACATGTAAGGTATGGTTAAGGAATAATTTCTTTAAACTTCAAATTTAAAAGAGGGAATGAAATAGAGCAAAATTTGATAGATAAGAACATGTTTGGAGTTGCAGGGGATGAAACTGTATTTATGTTCCTATTCTTCATAACCTTTCAATATGTAAGTTTTTATCTTTTGCAGCATGCATTTAGATAAACACCAGTTCAAGAATATTATAAGTGAACATAATATAAACTCATGTTTGTGAAAATTGCACCACCATAAAGGACTTACGCGAGTGAGCTGAAATTCTCAGGAAATGCAAATTAGTGCATGATATGCAAATGATTAGAATTTCAAATCCGCAGCGCATGCGTATGCTGAACAGCACCCTCTGAACGGCGGATGGATCCGAATAAATAGACGGCTGTAGTGAGGCGTGTATTGTTATCGGTGGTTATCTGCTAGTGGTAAACGTTAGCTCAATCGTTACTTATGCCTCTTCGACGAAAGAGAGCGAGATTTGAACAACTTACAGAGTTTGAACGGGGGAGAATCATCTGCCTTCGTGAAGCTGGATTGTCTTATCGTGCAGTAGCCGCTCGTGTGCAGCGTAACACCAGCACAGTGATGCGTCTTTGGAAGCAGTGGACGGATGAGTGTCGGACAACTCGGAAATCCGGGAGTGGATCCCGAAATGTGACGCCAGCTTGCGATGATAGATACCTGGTCCGCATGGCGCTGCCAGGCCGTACAGCTTCCTCTAGACAATTGGCAGCACAGTGATCAATAGCTACAGGTGTTTCATTGTGTGCTTCATCAATTCGTAGACGTCTGCTGCAGCGCCTCTCACGCTAAACCATCGCCGCCTGCGGCTACAATGGGCCGCTCAGCATAGAGACTGGCGTGCTGATTGGCAGCATGTCGTGTTTTCTGACGATTCCCGCTTTGATTTGTGGTACCATGATGGTCGCATTCGTGTCAGACGCTATGCCGGTGAACGCCACCTTCCGGAGTGCATTATCGAACGCTACAGTGCACGAACACCCGGAGTTATGGTCTGGGGTGCCATAGCATATCATGGACGATCTCAATTTCTAAGAATTGTGGGCAATCTGAACAGCAACCGGTACGTCAGTGAAGTTCTACAGTCCCAAGCTGCTCCCTTCCTTCAAAGCTTGCCAGGCGCTGTATTTCAACAGGACAATGCCCGCCCTCATATCGCTAGGACTGTTCAATCCTTCTTTGCAACGTGGCAGGTACAGCTTCTTCCTTGGCCTGCGTATTCCCCGGATATGTCGCCGATTGAACATGTGTGGGATTTCGTTGGTCGGCGTCTCGCTCGTGAACCTCGTCCTGTTGCTTCTGCAGACGAACTTTGGGTGCGCATACAAACAATATGGAATGCTCTTCCTCAGGCAGACATTCAAAATTTGTTTGACTCCATGCCACGTCGTGTAGCAGCACTTATTACGGCGCGTGGTGGCTACACAAAATACTGATTCCGATCTCTTGTTGTTTTTTGTTTGCTTTGAACATTTAATCATTTATTTGTACCACTACCACTCAACTGTGTATTAAATTTCATTCAATTATGACGATTCCTTCATGGTGTTGTAATTTTCACAAACATGAGTTTATATTAAAAAATATTTTATAAATTTAAAGAATAAAGCTTCATTATTTTGATTTAAATGTTGGATATAAAATAGATGATTGGCTAATGAAATGCACAGATATCCTACCAATTATACGGCATATCACTTTCATTCTGTTGAATTTCATTTAAATTTATTATCCCATCGTACACCAATTATATATTCCCGAACATCAATGAAATTAAAGAATTATCAGGGCAAAGAATTATATTTTATTTAAGCAAAGAAGATAAACTTGAAAAGTACGAGTTCATAGTATTTAATCTTATTTTATTGTCAGTTTTATCCATAAGGATTTTAAGGAGAATCTGATCTGTTATTAAAAGCTGTCATTGTCTATTATGTATTATAATACAAATTTAATGTTATTAATGCTGCAGAAATAGGTAGAAAAATTATTATTTTAACAATAATAATAATAAGTTCAATATTATAGCTTTAAAGTCCAAATAGCATTATGTTTTCTTTATAATTTATATCTATAACTGTTTTATATATAACTTTTCTTTATACTTATATTACGGTTGTCAAATAAAAAAAAAATTAGGACACTATTGTTAGTGTCAAAATAAAAAGGGTAATATTTAAAATAAGAATATTAAGTAAATTATAATAAAAATAGGTAAATTGATTCATATCAAAAATCATACCTAATAAATCCAATTCATAATAAGTTTCGCAGTATAATAAAGTTTAAGTTTCGTTGAATATTTTATATCATAATTTTTTTTCATTCACACATGATCGTTTTACATCAAAATATTTATCGATTATAGATCATACACTTTTGACAGAAATTTTTACTGTAACACATTCTTTTTGCTGCCAAAATTGTGTTACAAAATGTTTTTAAAAATAATTTGAACATTAATTGTGAAAAAAGAAAACTTTGGAAGAAATTTGATTCCATCTAAACAAGAATTTGAAGCGTATTATTGAAGAGAAATTCAATTTAAGTCTGTTTCACAGTGACAGATATCCACAATCAAATATTAACCGAGAATAAATAAAATTCAAAGGTGACGCCAGCGTTTCATTGCCCAGCGTCTTGACAGAACTCGACGTTCCTGGCGATAAACCGGGATTGCTTTGCTGGCCCGTCAAACATTTCTGGCAGGTCGAGAACCATTGAACTTTCAACTTTTCAGCTTCATCAAGAAATACCAGATTTTTTTTCCTTTTAAAACGAATTGGAAAAAGGAATTTTCTCCCCTGTTGGGAATTTTACAACCAAAGTTAAACGAACTCGAATAAGAGTGGGGAAAAAAAAGAAAAAAGAATTCGAACAGCTAAGTTCCAAAGACTTTTTTTTTCTATTCTTGGTGGAACCATTTTCACTTCCATTCTGGCGCAATTTTTTTTAGGGAGGTATCTTTCCACCTGGTCAGCAAAACGTTCCAAAAATATGCGCTCGAAATATTCCATTCAACTAAACAGCTTGACCAATGCTTTTTTGATGGGAAAGAAAAGGAAAGGGAAATTGAAAATTTCAGGCCCGTTTTCTATTTCTCGTTTCCCTTTCTTCTTTTTCCCTTTTATTGGCCGCATTCAGTAACAGCTTGAATTCAAGTGAAAATGTAGGGAAAGAAAAAGTCCTACTCTTGATGGTAGTTAGAATTTTTTTTTTTTTTGTGTCTTGTGTTTTTTGTTTGATTTAACCTTTAGTTTTTCTTTACTATTTTCATTTTTGGAAAAAAGGAAAGACACTTTTTTGCTACTTTGTGTTGATAAAAATTGAATTTAGGCTAACAGAAGAATTTTTATTCAAGTAGCACTCCGAGAATAATGATAACTGCAATATTTTATCTATGATAAAGTAATGAATTTTTAGAATGTTTTGATGGAAAATTCTTTACAAATTTGTAACCAGTATATTGTATTTGAGAAATGAAACTAAAATAAAAACCTATTCTAAATATTGAATGACACAGTTATCACACAGATAATAAAATTTTAGTTGGCATTTAAATTTTATCAAAACGCCTTTTTCTTCATCATTTTAATGTGAATTCACGAGATAAAATAAGAGATTCAGAAAACATATTTTAACATAGTTTATGTTATACCTAATAATCGTTTTTGTTTTTGCTATATTCGTCCACTTAGAGCACAAATATCAATTATTTTTATCACAAAATTATTATTAAAATGTATTAAATTATAATAAACATTATTTGCTCTATAAGATTATTTAAGAGAATATATAAAATTTTATTAAAGTAAAATCACAAAACTCAATCATACTAGTATCAGTGTATATTAAAAATTAATGGATTTAGTTTTTTGTTATTTCTTTACCCTTTAATAATACTCCATGCGATATTTTAATAATACTTTTGTTATTTTAAATATACTCAAATTAATAACATTTACATGTTTTTAAATTAACATAAACTTTCACTTACATAGTAATTATAGTTGGGGCAAATCTAAACTGAACCATACTTAATATGCAATAAATGCATCATTTTAAAGGAGAATTTTTGTTTTAATTTATTCTTTTAAACCTAAGTTATAATGATAGCAACTTTAAATGATAAAATTTCTTAAGCATTTTTATGTGAATTCGTTGTCTAAAACATCGGTTTCAAAATTCGATTTTAAAACATATTTTTTATTGCCCCTGATTTCAGAATTATTAAGTACAATTTCCTTACAGCCTTTTTTAGTCAGTTATTCTAGGTTATCGTAGTACCTTGGCCCAGTACGGGACTTAAATTTCTATCTGGTAGAAAGATGCGCTGCGGAGAATATAAGAAATGGTTGTGAACAGTAGCAAAATGGTTCACAAATGATACAGTGTAAAAGGAAATAAGGTGGTGATTAATCAATCCATGAAAAAGCTTTTTAAAACTAAAAAATGTTTTAGAATTTGGCCATAAAGGCAATGAAAAAATAGAATTTAAAAAAAAAAAAAAAACAATTCAAGTGGTTGTATTTGGGAGAGAAACAGTAATTGCTGTTAGAAATGATGACTTTAACAGGGCCGGCTCTATGTTTGAATCCGCAATTTGACGTTGAAAGTTTCGAGCTCCATCCACTGGGTGGTTTCGTCTAGTGGAGTTAAAACCTTTGTAAAACCATCCTTGGTCAAGGAAGAGAAAAACCATAAATTTGTCAATTCTGAATTTCAGAATTTGGAATATTTTATATTTTACAAATGCCGAACGTTGGCGCCTAAGCCAATAGTTAACGTTCTCTCCTGTACTTTTTGATGATGTCCTCATACAAGAAGAGCATTGCAATTATTTAAATGTTCAAAAGTCACAGGCCGATTAGAGTCACACAAAACAAAGTTTGGGGAATCCACCACTCCAATTCTAAAGGGGTGGTCACATAAACATTCATGACCGGTCAAATGCCTAAATAAAGCCACCGTTGTCTTTCTTGGAAAACTGGGAATAATTCGTCTTACCCCAGAAATTTCCATCTGTTATCTCTAGGGATTTGGAATATAATTGAGATAATTACGGAATTCATCTTAACATTTGAAGATGAAATTTTGATTAATTAGGAGGCCAAGAAAGTGACCAATATCAACATTTCTAAAGAATCAAGGAGAATTGATAATCATACATAGAAGTTTGTTTTCCAACACTGAATATATTAATTACGCCACTTTGCAAACTGAACTAGTATAGGTTACATGGGGATATATAGTGCATATAGGTAATTTATTTATTGTCCAAAGAAAGAGATGAATACTTATCGATAAAAATATAACATGCAGAGACAGGTGGATATCTAATATGGTTAATTTGTGAGGAATAAGTTAGCCTTTTATCTAGGATAACCCTTAGATATTTGGCATCAGAAGACGATTGAAGAGGTTGGTTAAAGATAGAAATATCAAGAAGTTGGACATATCTTCTAGTGAATAACACAGCTTCTAAATTAATTTTAATTTTCCGTCTGAAAACTAACTTTGGAGAATAATTTTGAGAAATATTTTTAAGTTTCAGATCATTGTCTGAGGTGATTACAATAGCAGTTTCGTCTTCATAAAGACTGAGAGGAGGTTGTTTAAAATGGGGAATATGATTGATGTATATATTAACGAGAACAGGTTCAATCAAAGAACACTGAGGGACACCTTCTTTGAAAAGCTGTGGCGATTAAAAGTTACTAATTACTTTGATATTAAAACTCATGAACGAATTAATTAAAAGAATCAAATAAAAAGAAAACTTGGGCGCCTATGACTTGTGAATTAAACCGTCGATTAAGACCCTATTAAAAGCCTTAGCAATATATCCAGAAAGACACTACCAGTGATAAATTTTTTGGACAGACCTTCAGAAATAAGTTCCGTGATTCTGAGTAATTGACGAGTGGAAGAAAATTTTTGAGTGAAATCAAACTGTTGTAGAATCCTGATTGAATTTTTACAGAGGTGTGATTTAATCGTTTTGAGTCTGGTAAATTCACATAGTTTACTAATTTTCGAAATGAGAGAGATAGTCGATAAATAGTCGTGTTACAAAAATCATTTCCTGGTTTTAAAACTGGCATGCAATTACTTTTTTTCCAGAAATGGGACCTTGACTAAGATGCAAGTGTTCCATATAACGCTCATGAAAATTTTAATACTTTTCACACGTGAAAAAAAAATATATTTTCTGAATTCAGATTTATTAAACTTTCATGCCCTATCAATTTTATTTATTTTATCATTTTTTGAATAGTATTTAAAAAAAAACATACTATTTTACTTATGAGTTACAGCAGCTATGCCAGGGAAAAACCTAAATGTATCCATAATTAAAAGTTTGTGTTTAAGAAACACCAATCTCATAGGGATTTTAATACAATGTACTTCATTTAGCTATTTATTGCCCAGTTAATTTTTCAAAAGGAATTTTTTTAAGGAAATAATTTAAATTAAATGACAGAATTTTACTGTTATCCTTTATCTAGATCTATAATGTAAAGTAAATGATAATAAAAGAAATTAAGAAAAGCAACTGTGACTGGTTAGGTTATTGTATGGCAAACAATTACTATTTAATCTAAAATGTTTTCTAAACAATATCAGTAGCATAAATGAATATGAATGGCACAAATATGTTCTCACATATTTAAATGATTTTGTCTGAAATACATTTTACAAATTTTGTAAGTAATCTTTATAAAAACAAACTGGATGTCATCGTATTGGTGATGGCTAAATTTTTAGACTCAGAGTATATTTTCCAAGGCAGAGTCGTTTAGAATTTAAAAGTAACGAATATATTACAAACCTAAATATAATCAATAAATACACATTAATCATATAGACATAAAATAATGTGTTTCTAAAATTTTTTTTAATTTTAATAAATTAAAATTATTTATTAAACTATAATCTGGCAATCGTAATAAAAATAAATAATATATATTAATATAAAAGATGTAATACTTTTAATTAAAAAATTATTGTATATATTTAACTATTAATATTTTGCTAGATTCTTTATGTTCACTTTGAGAAAAATATATTTCGATATATTCGATGCTCTATAATTCATTTTTATTAAATTTTAATTCATTTAAATATAAAAACCAAGATATATCTTTTCGTTGTATAGATTTAATTCATTCATTTTGGAAACCCCCAAGTGACTACAATATTTTTTTTTAATTTTAGAAACACAATTACTCTTTCGCATCATTCAAATTAAAGGTATACAAATAAAATTTAAGAATTAATTTTTTAAATTAAACACATAAAACCGCCACAAAATTTAGTATGCATGAGTTTTCTTTGATGTTAACTTTAAGTTTAACTGAAATTCAATCATTTCTATTTTTTTTTTTTTTTATTTTTCTTATGTTAATTTTGTTAGTCGTCCGTGCTAATTGTAAAAGTGAAAATTTTTGTTATCTAAAATAAACCTACGTGTTTAATATATGTATTTCCTCTACTTTAATTAAAACGCAATTCTTCAACGTGTACTGTTATACCCGTTGAGAATTCTTAGCTCATCAGTATTAAATTTTTTTTTCTTCCGTTGCCAAAACCGACATTTCAATAAAGTTCCCGAAGGAGAAAACTGAGTTATTTCAATTTCTACGCCACATCTGGCAATGAAAAAAAAAAGTAAAATAAAATGAAAAATTAAAAGATACCCGCCATTTTTTTTCTTTCTTATTTAGACTGCCAGAATCAAATTGTGGGGAAGACACGATAAAAATAATAATAATAAAAGAAGAAGGATAGATACAGTACTCCTTCCAAGTTTTCTGCCTCATTAGAACTCGAAAGTTTTGTCTGCAGTTTCGGCAACAGCCAAATAATTTCGCAGCATCACAGTGGCAGGCCTAAAGGGAAATTAACATAATCATGAAAAAGTGTTTTTCGCCTTCTATCATAAAAATGTCTTCGCAGTAAAATTTAAGCTGATCTTAATGACGACTTTCCAACTTACTGTGCTTGAATTAAAGTAACAGTTTTGGGAATTCAGACTCATTAATAATTCTTCCCACATGTCCACCATTCTTTCCGAAAAATCTTGGCGGGAAACTTTTTAAAAAGCTCCGAATTTTCTGAGAATCAATGCAATGCTTTGCTGCGAGAAGTTTGACTGTGCAGTGATTATGTGTTGTCGCAATTTTTATCACCGCTCATTTGCGATTTAGGTTATTATTTTCTTCTTTTTATTCTTAACTTGTCAGTTTATTTCACTTTTTTTTTAAATTTTGGCAAACAAAAGATAAATTTAAACATGATATTTAAAAGGCATTTGTCCACATGTCGAGAAATTAACTAATTGTTTTTGAAATGCATCAAAAAAATCAATTTATATAAAAATCGTCATTTAAGGTGTTATAAAACCATTCAAAAATTAAATTAAAAATTAGCAGTTTATTAGTCGTTATATAATATGTTTTAAAATACATTGTTTTAATTTGGTAATGAAATAGTTATTTCTTTATTAGTATTAAAAATATTAAAATACATACAATTCTTCATGTTTACTTTAAAGAAAAATATATTTCGGTACTATATAAATATCTCTTTTTTTTAAATTTTAATTCATTTAAATATAAAAACCAAGACATTTATAATTTTTTTCGTTGTTTAATTTTAATTAATTCATTTTGGAAATCACCAAGTGACAACAATAATCTTTTAATTTTAGAAACACAATTACTCTTTCGTATCACTAAAATTAAAAATATATAAATAAAATTTTAGAATTACTTTTTTAAATTAAACACATAAAAACCCCACAAAATTTAATATGCATGAGTTTTCTTTGATGTTAAATTTAAGTTTAATTGAAATTAATCATTTCTATTTTTTTTTTTTTTTTTTTTTTTTTATGTTAATTTTGTTAGGCCAGTGTGCTAATTGTAAAAGTGAAAATTTTTGTTATCCAAAATAAACGTACGTATTTAATATATGTATTTCCTGTACTTTAATTAAAACGCAATTCTTCAACGTGTACTGTTATACCCGCTGAGAATTCTTAGCCCACCAGTTTTAAATACTTTTTTCTTCTGTTGCCAAAACCGACATTTCAATAAAGTTCCCGAAGAAAACTGAGTTATTTCAATTTCTACCCCACATCTGGCAATGGAAAAAAAGTAAAATAAATAAAATGAAAAATTAAAAGATACCCGCCATTTTTTTTTCTTATTTACACTGGCGGAATCAAATCGTGGGTAAGACATGATAACAATAATAAAAAAAAAGAAGGATAGATACAGTACTCCTTCCAAGTTTTCTGCCTCATTAGAACTCGAAAGGTTTGTCTGCAGTTTCGGCAACAGTCAAATAATTTCGCAGAATAACAGTGGCAGGCCTAAAGGGAAATTAACATAAACATGAAAAAGTGTTTTTCGCCTTCTATCATAAAAATGTCTTCGCAGTAAAATTTAAGCTGATCTTAATGACGACTTTCCAACTTACTGTGCTTGAATTAAAGTAACAGTTTTGGGAATTCAGACTCATTAATAATACTTCCCACATTTCCACCATTCTTTCCGAAAAATCTTGGCGGGAAACTTTTTAAAAAGTTCCGAATTTTCTAAGAATCAATGCAATGCTTTGCTGCGAGAAGTTTGACTGTGCAGTGATTATGGGTTGTTGCGATTTTTATCACCGGTCATTTACGATTTAGGTTATTTTCTTTTTTTTCATTCTAAGCTTGCCAGTTTATTTTACTTTTTTTTTTAATTTTGGAAAACAAAAAAATAAATTTAAACATGATATTTAAAAGGCATTTGTCCACATGTCGAGTAGTTAACTAATTGTTTTTGAAATGCATTAAAAAAATCAATTTATATAAAAATCGTCATTTCAGGTATTATAAAACTTGAATAATAATATATATTGAAAAATTAAATTAAAAATGAACAGTTTATTAGTCGTTATATAATATGTTTTAAAATACATCTTTTTAATTCAGTAATAAAATAGTTATTTCTGTATTAGTATTAAAAAATATTAAAATACATAAAATTCTTCATGTTCACTTTTAGAAAAATATATTTCGGTACTATATATATCTTTTTTTTTTAAATTTCAATTCATTTAAATAAAAAAACCGAGACATTTATAATTTTTTTCGTTGCTTAATTTTAATTCATTCATTTTCGAAATCACCAAGTGACTACAATATTCTTTTAATTTTAGAAACACAATTACTCTTTCGTATCACTGAAATTAAAAATATATAAATAACATTTTAGAATTACTTTTTTAAATTAAACACATAAAAACCCCACAAAATTTAATATTCATGAGTTTTCTTTGATGTTAAATTTAAGTTTAATTGAAATTCAATCATTTCTATTTTTTTTTCTTTTCTTATGTTAATTTTGTTAGCCCTTTGTGCTAATTGTAGAAGTGAAAATTTTTGTTATCTAAAATAAACGTACGTATTTAATATATGTATTTCCTGTACTTTAATTAAAACGCAATTCTTCAACGTGTACTGTTAAACCCGCTGAGAATTCTTAGCACATCAGTTTTAAATAGTTTTTTCTTCCGTTGCCAAAACCGACATTTCAATAAAGTTCCCGAAGGAGTAAACTGAGTTATTTCAATTTCTACGCCACATCTGGCAATGAAAAAAAGTAAAATAAATAAAATTAAAAATTAAAAGACACCCGCCATTTTTTTTTCTTTCTTATTTAGACTGCCGGAATCAAATTGTGGGGAAGACACAAGAAAAATAATAATAATAAAAAAAGAAGGATAGATACAGTACTCCTTCCAAGTTTTCTGCCCCATTAGAACTCGAAAGTTTTGTCTGCAGTTTTGGCAACAGCCAAATAATTTCGCAGCATCACAGTGGCAAGACTAAAGGGAAATTAACATAAACATGAAAAAGTGTTTTTCGCCTTCTATGATAAAAATGTCTTCGCAGTAAAATTTAAGCTGATCTTAATGACGACTTCCCAACTTACTGTGCTTGAATTAAAGTAACAGTTTTGGGAATTCAGACTCATTAATAATTCTTCCCACATTTCCACATTCTTTCTGAAAAATCTTGGCGGCAAACTTTTTAAAAAGTTCCGAATTTTCTGAGGATAAATGCAATGCTTTGCTGCGAGAAGTTTGACTGTGCAGTGATTATGGGTTGTTGCGATTTTTATCACCGGTCATTTACGATTTAGGTTATTAATTTCTTTTTTTTTCATTCTGAGCTTGCCAGTTTATTATTTTTTTTTTTTAAATTTTGGCAAACAAAAGATAAATTTAAACATGAAAGTTAAAAGGCATTTGTCCACCTGTCGAGTAATTACCTAATTGTTTTGGAAATGTATATAGAAAATCAGTTGAAGTGAAAATCATCATTTAATTGTTAGAAATCTATTTAAAAATTATATTAAAAATGTACAGTTTATTAGTCGTTATATAATATGCTTTTAAAATGCATATTTAATTTTTATGAAATTCATAAAAAATCAATTGAACTGAAAGTCGTCCTTTAGGTGTTATAAAATTATTCAAAAATTAAATTAAATACTTAAAAACATACAGTTTATCATTTTTATATAACAAGTTAAATAATATGATTTTAAAATGCATAGATAATTTTTATTAATATTTTACTACATTCTTCATGTTAACTTTGAGAAAAACATATTTTGATGCTCTTTCTTAAATTTTTTTTTTTTTTTTTTAATTCATTTAAATCTAAAATTTTTTCGTTGCTTAATTTTAATTAATTCATTTCGGAGAAAACCAAGTCATTACAATATACTTTTACTTTTAGAGATACAATTACTCTTTCGTATCATTAAAACTAAAAATATTCAAATAAAATTTTAGAATTACATTTTTAAATTAAACCTCATTTTACATATCTCATTTTACATTCTCATTTTACATCTCATTTGTAATATCAATACAAATGATGTAAAAAAAACAAATATGTAATATAATAATCATATCATCTCATCAATGCTTTGCTGCGAGAAGTTTTGACTGTGCAGTGATTATGGGTTGTCACAACTTTTATCACCGCTTATTTGCGATTTAGGTTATTATTTTCTTTTTTTTTTATTCTTAACTTACTTATTGGCAAACAAAAAGTAAATTTAAACATGAAATTTAAAAGGCATTTGTCCACATGTCGAGTGATTAACTAATTGTTTCTGAAATGCATTAAAAAAAATCAGTTGATGTATAAATTATCATAAAAATATTAAAAAATTAAATTAAATACTTAAAAATGTGCTGTTTATATAATACAATTTTACAGTACATAGATTTTTTATTTAAGTAATAAAATTTTTGTCTTCTTTATTAATATTGAAAATAGTAAAATATTTATAAACTAATTTTTGGTTCATATTTTAGGAAATTAAATTTTTTTGTGCAGGGTGTACTACTTTTCATACTCACATTTTTTCATTTATGGTTTTATTAAAGTAATTTTATTATTTACAAACATGTACAATTTTTTTATCGAAATATCATAATGATCTATCGTTCCTTTAATATTTTTCATAACTTGAAAATTGCATTTTTGAAAATTTATCTTTATATAGACTCAAAATCCCGAATATTATTTTAGATTTCAAATTAAACAATTTTCTTGGAAATGTAGAGGAAAATTCAAAGCAAAAATACAGTGACAATAAACAACAAGCATTTTGTTTTTAAAATTTTGAAACAACCCATTGCATTAACCGAGTATTGAATTTAAAAATGTTTAAAAAATACGAAATTAATTCTCCCTAATAGAAATACACTTTATTCCATTAATTGTAAAGTATAAGTAAAGTTTTACATTAAAAATAAGAATTTGGATTAGGCTTTTATAACATACACAAGCAAGAGTTCTTCAACTCTTTGTCTGCATTATACAATTAAATTCAATCTAAAACAGTAAGTAATTTTAGTAATTTTGTTCTAGATATAATTAAATATCGGAGATTCAAGACCAAGAATCACAATCAAGAACGTAATTAATGTAGCTAGATGATTAGTATTTATGTTGCCAAAATTATATAAATAAATTGGACAATAGTCGAATTAAAAAAGAAGAAATGTAAATATTTTTTTCCAAAATGAATTACTAGTTACTGCCGATTAAAGGTTAAAAGTTCAATAATAATTGTTGTCACATGAATATAAATAGGACCACGGGACATAAGTACTCTTAAAATCTGAATTCTAAACTAGCACCAGAGGAATTATTACTTCCGTGTCTGTTGATCGCGTGGGCTTGTTCTTTCAGTCAAAAAGTGTAAAAATTGAAAGAATGTCTTTTTTTTAATAAAAAGTTGAATTTTACAGCCCACTTTGGTGTGTGTGTGCTTATTCGGAGACCATATCATTTTTACAATAATAATTTTGAAAACGCGAGAAATTATTGAACTTTTTTCAAAAATTTTATTTTCAACAGAGCACTTCATAATTATACATTATTCAATTAATGAGATGCAAATATTTAACGATCGCTCATAAAGCGTAATGTAAACCATTGTTGATCTCAGTTGATAAATTCGAAATTACAGAAAAAAGTTTCTTCAATACGAATGTTAACTAGGGACAATTCATGATTCAGTAGTAATTCGTGAATCATGCGCAACTAATGTGTAGGCTGGCTCAAATTCCATTCATTGGGTAACGATCCACCGTATCTTCCCAAAACAAAATATAGCCAACGGCGATGAGCTCAGAGTTTATAGATTCTCCTTTCAAGGACAGTTTGAACTTAGCATGTTTTTTTAGTCCGTTAGACTTTGGGACCGAAAATAGGGAAGGGAGGTAGTAAAAAGGGAGTGTACAGAGTACTACTACCAAGTGAAGAGTTCCAGACAGTACGGAGGGTGCAAGGAACGAACTGCTTTTAAGACAATTAATGTAAATAATGGTTATATAATTGAGTTTTGAGTTACAGTTCAGCAGTGCTGCTTCAGCAAATTTTAATAAATATGACAGCTAAACATCGCGTCATTATTTTGAGAAATAATTTAATTTGTATCCACAAGCAACACTGTAGATCACACCCATATCCAATCTTAATTTGTACTCATTGTATTTCATTATTTTCATAAATAAGGAGTTTCGATGCCAATTCTAAAAATGTAAGCATATCGTATCCAAAATTAAGGAGCTTTTTGGTTGCTATTCTATTTTATTTTACCACAAACAACTCTTCTACATAATGACCCATGGTGGGCTGCTTATAACTTACATAAGTGGATCACGGTTACCGATGTTAAACAAATGCAAAGTTTAAAATAATAAATTAATCTTAAAATGTTCACTAAATTTATACATCAAACCCAAACCTACCAGATTTATAATCTTTCGCTCTACAGTAAAATCCTCTACACATTTCGAAAGGGAAGGACATTACTAAGCATCGTTGGCAAATCCAACAAATTCATATCTGAAGGAAATCATTAGATGAATAATTTCGAGGTCCAAGAATAAAATTGCAATTATTAACCCTGCCTCTTTGAAAATTGCACGGCGAACATATTTCAGTCTGACTTCTCTTGGGACTAGAATAACTTTCAAATGATTGAGAGTATTGCAGATTCGGTCATAATTAAAATTTCACATAAAAGGTTCCCTATCCATTTGGAACGTAGGTTTAGTTCTCCAGATCCCTCGTTTTATCAGTTGCGCTCTTCGCAGTTATGAAAGGATGCTCATTTCCTGCAATTCGAATTTTCTAAGCTAGTTCGAATGAGGATTTCTGTGAAGGGTCAGATTCTTCATAATCATAATATATAACAGTTAGTTGATCCGTTAGAGCAATGGTTCTCAAACTTTTTAAAGTCGTGGCGCATTTAAAATCTTATAAATAATTGCAGTCACACTATATAAATATTTTTTTAAATATGTTGAAATAATTAAGTTGAATATTACAAAGGAAAAAAAAATAATACTGTAAAAAATTAAATAAAACCTCCCTTAAGTTTATGAGAAATATGGCCTTATGTGTCCTAGCGACTTTTACAATGTTTAGGTACATATTTGAAAGGCAAACTCTCATTTCCCCCATTGTTGCATTATTTCGTAAATTCAAAATTATAGAAGAAAAGTTGTTAAATAAGAATTCTAACATGAAATAATTCGTGATCCAGTGGTAATTCGTGAACAATGAGTAACTATTCTGTAGTATGGCTCCAATTTCATTCGTGAATTTATTATTTTCATAAATGAGGAATGACGATGTCAATTATAGCAATGTGTAAGCATATCGCAACCAAAATCAAGTAGCCTGGCGGTTGCTTTCCTTGTTTTTTTACCCCTAAAACTCTCCTAATGATGTCTTTCAATTTCCCACTAGTGGGCTGTTTGTAACATGCACAAGTGAATCACGAGACCAAGGCAAAACCAAACCTAACAGTTTTATAACTTTTCGTTCTACAGTAAAATCCTCTACACATTTCAAAAGGAAAGGACATTACTAAGTATCGTTGGCAAATCCAACAAATTCATATTTGAAGGAAATCATTAGATGAATAATTTTGGGGTCCAAGAATAAAATTGCAATTATTAACCCTGCCTCTTTGAAAATTGCACGGCGAACACATTTCAGTCCGACTTCTCTTGGGACTAGAATAACTTTCAAATGATTGAGAGTATTGCAGATTCGGCCATAATTAAAATTTCACATAAAATGTTCCTATCCATTTGGAACGTAGGTTTAGCTCTCCAGGTCCCTCGTTTATCAGTTGCTCTCTGCAGTTATGAAAGGATGCTCATTCCGTGTAATTCGAATTTTCTAAGCTTGTTCAGATGAAAATTTCTGTGAAGGTTCAGATTCTTCACAATCATAATATATAACAGTTAGTTTATCTGTTAGAGCATTTGTTCTTGAATTTAAAAATCCTGTAAATATTTGTAATTCACATTAGATGAAAATTTCTAGAAATCTGTTATAATATTAAAACCGAATTATACAAAGGAAAAAATATAATGCTATAAAAAATTAAATTGTGTTTATGATTAAATTATGTTTATGAGAAATATGAGCCTTATGTGTCCTAGCGACTTCTACAATGTTTAGGTATATATTTGAAAGGCAAACTCTAATTTTCCTCCATTGTTGCATTATTTGGTAAATTCAAAATTATAAAAAAAAAGTTCTTCAATATGAATTCTAACTCGGGGTAATTCGTGAACCTGGGGTAAATTGTGAACAATGTGCAACTATTGTGTAGAATGGCTCCGATTACATTATTTGCATTCATTATTTTCATAAGTGAGGAATCACTATGTCAAATGTAACAATGTGTAAGCATATCGCAACTAACAATCAAGCAGCTTGATGGTTGCTTTCCTTATTTTTTACCCCTAAAAATCTCCTACATGCTGGTGGGCTGTTTGTGACATATACAAATGAAATACGAGGCCAAGGCGAAACCGATGTTAAACAAATGTAAAGTTTAACAAAAATTAATTAGCCTTAAAATGTCTGCTAGATTTATACATCAAAACCAGACCTACCAGATTTATAACTTTTCGTTTTACAGTAAAATCATCTACACGTTTCGAAAGGAAAGGGCAACAATGGTTCTCAAACTTTTTTAAGTCGTGGCCCCTTAAAATACTGTAAATATATGTAAGTCACACTATATAAAATTTTCTAGAAATGTCTTATAATAATTAAGTCGAATATTACAAAGGAACAAAAATAATACTGTAAAAAATTAAATTAAACATCCCTTAAGTTTATGTATTGTGTTTATAAGAAATAGGATACTTATGTGTCCTAGCGACTTCTACAATGTTTAGGTATATATTTGAAAGGCAAACTCTCATTTCCCCATTGTTGCATGATTTGGTAAATTCAAAATTATATAACAAAAGTTCTTCAGTATAAATTCTAACTTATGATAATTCGTAATCCAGTGGTAATTCGTTAACAATGAGCAGCTATTGTGTAGGATAGCTCAAATTCCATTCGTTCTTTCATTATTTTCATAAATGAGGAGTCAAGATGTCCATTGTAAAAATGTAAAAGCATATCGCAACCAAAATAAAGTAGCCTGGTGATTGCTTTCTTGGTTTTTTTACCCCTAAAACACTCCTACATGATGACTTTCAATCTCCCACTAGTGGCCAGTTTGCAACATACAGAAATGAAACACGAGACCAAGGCGAAACCGATGTTAAACAAATGTAAAGTTTAAAAAATTAGTTAACCTTAAAATGTCTACTAGTCTGTCTTATACATAAAAACCAGACCTACCAGATTTATAACTTTTCGTTCTACAGGTAAAATCCTCAACACATTTCGAAAGGAAAGGACATTACTAAGCATCGTTGGCAAATCCAACAAATTCATATCTGAAGGAAATCATTAGATGAATAATTTTGGGGTCCAAGAATAAAACTGCAATTATTAAACCCTGCCTCTTTGAAAATTGCACGGTGAACACATTTCAGTCCGACTTCTCTTGCGACTAGAATAACTTTCAAATGATTGAGAGTATTGCAGATTCAGCCATAATTAAAATTTCACATAAAAGGTTCCCTATCCATTCGGAACGTAGGTTTAGCTCTCCAGGTCCCTCGTTTTATCAGCTGCGCTCGTTGCTCCTCGCAGTTAAAAAGGATGCTCATTTCCTGTAATTCGAATTTTCTAAGCTTGTTCAAATGTGAATTTCTGTGGAGGGTCAGATTCTTCTTAATCATAATATATAACAATTAGATGATACGTTAGAGCAATGATTCTTACATTTTTAAAGTTAGGGCGCATTTAAATCCTATAAATAATTGTAGTAACACTATATAAAAATGTCTAGAAATATGTTATAATAATTAAGTCGATTATTACAAAGGAAAAAACATAATGCTGTAAAAAATTAAATTAAACGTCCCTGAAGTTTATGAAAAATATGGCCTTATGTGTCCCAGCGACTTCTACAATGTTTAGGTATATATTTGAAAGACAAACTCTCATTTCCTTCACTGTCGCATTATTTTGTAAATTCAAAATTATAGAAAAAAAAGTTCTTCAATAGGAATTCTAACTTGGGGTATTCGTGATCCAGTGGTAATTCGTGAATAATGTTCAACTATTGTGTAGGATGGCTCAAATTCCATTCTTTGCATTCATTATTTTCATAAATGAGGAATTACGATGTCAATTGTAAGCATATCGCAACCAAAATCAAGTAGCTTGGTGGTGCTTTCCTTGTTTTTTTACCCCTAAAATTCTCCTACATGATGACCTCCAAACCCCCACTGGTGAGCTGCTTGTGACATACACAAGGGAAACACGAGGCCAAGGCGAAACCGATGTTAAACAAAAGTAAAGTTTTAAAAAATTAATTAACCCTAAAATGTCTACTAGATTTATACATCAAAACCAGACTTATGAGATTAATAACTTTTCGTTCTACAGGTAAAAGCCTCTACACATTTCGAAAGGAAAGGGCATTACTAAGCATCGTTGGCAAATCCAACAAATTCATATCTGAAGGAATATCATTAGATGCTTAATTTGGGGGTCCAAGAATAAAATAGCAATTATTAAACCATGCCTCTTTGAAAATTTCGCGGTGAACACATTTTAGTCTGACTTCTCCTGCGACTAGAATAACTTTCAAATGATTGAGGGTATTGCAGATTCAGCTATAATTAAAATTTCACATAAAAGGTTCCCTATCCATTTGGAACGTAGGTTTAGCTCTCCAGGTCCCTCGTTTTATCAGTTGCGCTAGTTGCTCTCTGCAGTTATGAAAGGATGCTCATTTCCTGCAATTCGAATTTTCTAAGTTTCTTCAAATGAGAATTTCTGTGGAGGGTCATATCCTTCATAATCATAATATATAACAGATGGTTGATCCGTTAGAGCAATGGTTCTCAAAATTCTTGAAGTCTGCGTGCATTTAAAATCCTACAAATAATTGCAGTCTCACTATATAACATTTCTAGAAATATGTTATAATATTTAAGCCAAATTTTACAAAAGAAATAAATAATGCTGTAAAAAATTAAATTAAACGTCCCTTAAGTTTATGTATTGTGTTTATGAGAAATATGAGCCTTATGTGTCCTAGCGAATTCTACAATGTTTAGGTATATATTAGAAATACAAACTATTATTTCCCCCATTGTGGCATTGTTTGGTAAATTCAAAATTATAGAAGAAATGTTCATAAATATGAACTCTAACTTGGGATAATTCGTGAACAATGAGCAACTATTCTCTAGTATGGCTCCAATTCCCTTCGTGTATTTATTATTTTCAATACTGAGGAGTGACGATGTCAATTATAATAATGTGTAACATATCGCTACCAAAATCAAGCAGATTGGGGGTTGCTTTCCCTGTTTTTTTACCACTAAAACTCTCTTGCATGATGACCTTCAAACCCAAACTGGTGGGCTGTTTGCAAAATACACAAGTGAAAACACGACACCAAGGCGAAACAGATGTTAAAGAAATGTAAAGTTTACAAAATTAGTTAATCTTAAAATGTCTACTAAATTTATATATCAAACCCAAACCTACTAGATTTATAACTTTTCGTTCTACAGTAAAATCTTCTATACATTTCGAAAGGAAAGGACATTACTAAGCATCGTTGGCAAATCCAACAAATTCATATCTGAAGGAAATCATTAGATGCATAATTTTGGGGGTCCAAGAATAAAATTGCAATTATTAAACCATGCCTCTTTGAAAATTGCGCGGTGAACACATTTCAGTCTGACTTCTCTTGCGACTAGAATAACATTCAAATGATTGAGAGTATTGCAGATTCAGCTATAATTAAAATTTCACATAAAGGTTCCCTATCCATTTGGAACGCATGTTTAGCTCTCCAGGTCCCCGTTTTATCAGTTGCTCTTCGCAGTTATGAAAGAATGCTCATTTCCTGTAATTCGAATTTTCTAAGCTTGTTCAAATGAGAATTTCTGTGAAGGGTCAGATTCTTCCTAATCATAATATATAACAGATGACTGATCCGTTAGAGCAATGGTTCCCAAGTTTTTAAAATTGGGGTGCATTTAAAATTGTACAGATGATTGTAGTCACACTATTTAAAAGTTTCTAGAAATATGTTATAATAAAGTTGAATATTACAGAAGAAAAAAAATAATAAAGTATATTTCATTTATTTTTCACAATAAGATAATTTCTTCTTCTTTTTATGAGAAATATGATCTTGATATGTCCTAGCGATGTCTGTAATATTTTTATATATATTTGAAAGGCAATCTCTCATTTCTTCTTCAATATATTGAATATTTCCTTTTTTTACACTTCAATGTAGTGTGGATAGAAAATTATAATTCACATAAATATTATGTTGCAAATTGTAATAAAATGTTCAAAGCATTTTTAGATATCCTTTTTTTATAGAAATCCAAGATGTTTCAAGAAACAATTCCTTATGTTTAATCACCAATTCATGATCAGTAAACCTAGCTAGTAGTTCTTAACAAAAATCGCTTAAAGTTTGTATGATTGAGTTTCTGATCAAATCTTGATATTCAGATGAGGGGAAATAAGAACTTAATTTTTCTTTTAAACTTGCTAAATGTTCAGCAATTATTGAAAGTGTTTCATTTATGCAAGTATTACTTAACAATGGAAATATGTTCAGATTATCTTCAACGAGTTTTCTGTTTCGAAGCTGTAGTTTTCTCTTAAACTCTTTCCGTTTGTCAATAGATCTGAAAATATTTTCTTCTTTCCTTTGCATTCTTGTTAGTATTCATAATACTCACCCGCTGAAATTTGTTAGCCAAATTTTGTATCATGCCAATCCAAAATTTGCAGATAAGGGGTTTATAAAATTGCAATTTTTTTATTTTTTAAAAAAACGGAAGAAATTATTATCTCAGTTTGTGTATATGGGTAAATACTTTCCCTTTTGACAGCCATTTAATCTTAGTGTGCAATAGCAGTCGTCTGTATTGTGAATTCAAAGCGATATAAAGTTTTTCGAATAAAAGTCATTTGAGAGGTGTTGTTTTAATAAAGTTTACCATCTGAGTAAAGTTATCTCTCCATCGTGATGTAAAGTTAATTTGCCTTAATTTTTCTCTCAATTATTTTGCCAGCAAGTTCTCCTGATGAAGAAAGCAATGAGTAACGATGACATCTTCATTTTTTTTTCACAAAACATGTAAGGCCCGTAGCACAGATCACCATGGAAGGAATGCCATCTTTATAAATAAATGCCTACATATTACTTCCGAATTAGCTGTCATTTATCAAAACATTAAAAAGAATAAACACAACCTCAGCTTTTGTATAGAATGTCACATGTAAGTCTATGTAAAGAATGATTTACTATTTAATCATCCATAATAAAACGGACAAATGCTAAAATTCCCACTTTGTTGCTTCATTTCCTGCCATTATCATTACCATTTTTCTGCATGCAAACAAAATAATTACTCAACTACTAGTTAGTATGAGGATTCACATTTTTTACTATCAATTCTGGGGCTTGATAGCGATTTGAGCTTTATCAGAAATAGTTATTATAATTTAAAAATAATTCGTCGCTTTTGTTTTCAGTTCAGACTATATCTCTTGCTGTTAAGACAATAAATTACAGTTTTAAAATGTTTACTAGGAAATAAGGACTCATTTGCCATTTTACATCTATATACAAAACATAGCGGTAATAGATGATTTTCACTTCTGGTAAAAACAAAATCAAAGTTTAAATAATTTTCATAATATTTGAGGGGTAATCCGCGATTTTGCTTTTTTATTTGCAGTTAACTTTTGGTCTTCCAGAATGCGATTCTTCAATATCACGATTCATTTTGAGAAATCTATCCATTTTACTAGAGTCTATTTTTCTGAAAATAACTAATATGCACATAATATCGACTTCCAACATTTTCAAAATAAGTAATGCGCATAACAAAAATGCCGCTACCAACATCTCACAGCTATATACTCAGAATGTCAACTACACGGACTACTACTTACAAATGACGACAGATCCATTACATGCTACAATGGAAATTTTTTAACTTTGAAAATCTTTTATAGTCTAGCTCTCCTAGTAGCCAATCGTGGAAGTTGCACCTCCTATTATCTCGAAAACTTTATTTGGCACTTTATCATTATAGGTAGGAGCATGTTGCAATCAAAACAATAAGCACCCATTTTAGTAGAAAGTTGATTCATGTGCAATTATCAGGAACATAACACAAAATGCGTGCAGTACAAGACTACAGTAACAAAAAAGTCAAATGTGCTATAAAAGACATTTTCTGAAAATTCATATTTGTTTGTACGTGCAATATAACTAAAAGAAAACATCTGGATGGCTATACAGGTGGAATAATGATGAAAAAGCTTTAGGAGGGACGAAACGTGCCAAACGTATGGGTTGAATTTTGAATTGGCAAGAGTGTCGTTTTACGAGCTTGGACAATCCTTAAACCATAGGTAAAGCTATAAGAAAGATTGGTATTGGCCATCCAAGTTAAACAGTTTCAATAAATGACTGATACAACTTCCTGTAGCTGAAGAGATATTTATGACATTCAGAAAATAAAATTGTTCAGCAGCAACGGAACAAAAGCTGTCACGCTTTACAGTGGCTACGTGCTTTCATAAAGAAAACCTATTCGCTTTCCATCCTGAACGCCATCCCATTATGACTTGTCCATCGGCGACACAGTTTAGACTGGTTTAAGGAATACAGAGACTATATCTCTCATCAATTAGACTAGATGTCTCTATTCACGACCTTTTAGAAATGACAGTTATTTCAGAACCGCAAGTGATTATTCAACGCAAATTGATATGGAGACAGAAAGGGCCACATTTTTGTTTCTTTCATATTGGAGAATAAGACGGTTACAGTGGTCCTGTTGTGCTCGTCTGGAAAGGCATCATGATGAATGGGTTAAGTAAACTTCAAATTTTCCATTTAGGCACAGTTACAGAAGATCATTACTGTTAGAACAGCAATTGTTTGTTGTGAGTTACCATTAATACAGACTTCGTTTTATGGACGAGTCGCATGACTTTGTTAAGTGGTGTTCAGAAGCTTTTAGAAAGTGAAGCAAAATCACTTAAAAGGATTGGCCACCGTTCTTCCCTGATTTAAACTCCATAGAATATATGTGGGATGCTTTGGAGAGACGTCTTTCATCACAATTACAACTGCTAGAGAATACTCAACAACTGGAACCTGATCAATGAGGAGCAGGCACACTTACCTTAGTAATTGCTATTATGGAGAGATGGTGACTAGCAACCATTGTAGCTAAGAAAGTTCACATTAAAAGAAATCAAATTTCTGTTCTCTCTCTTAGGCATACAATAACTTTTTCCAATGCTGCTCTTTCGTAAAATGTAGACACATTTTTCTATATTATATTCATCCTATTTATTTACGTGATAGTAAGTTTTTTTTTAAACTTAAAGTACTAAAATAGTCTTTCTGTATTTTGATTTTCATATCTCTTTTATATTTTTGAAGAGTTAACGAAAAAAACAATCGCTGCTTAGTCTTTGCACAGCAGTGTAAATAAAAGCACCCCTTGCAATTAGATTCATAATCTAGCACATATTTATATAAAACAATACTAATAATTCAATATTGTCTATTTAAATCATTCATTTCAATAATGCTAACTTTAACCCAATATAGATTTTCTCAAAATCAATTAGATGTAATAATCTACTAACTATTTTAACATTAAGCATTTTCTCTTTTTAACAGTAGGCAATTTTAATATATACCTGCCTTAATGTTTCTAACAAAGTACTTCTATGCGTCATTAGTTTTTTTTTATTGTAGTGGTGTTACAGCATGAATTAATAACATAAGAATTTGTAGGGTTGAAAATTTTATTTTCATAGCTTCGATAGTTAGAAATTTTTCTATCAGTCTTCTTTTTCTTAAAAGTTGTCTTTCTTAACAAACGTTCAGAGAGAGACGATTTGTCAGAGGCGTTTCAGAGAGCTTTGGGGTTTTGAGAACTCGATTCCGACAAAAGGAGTATCTGCGCCATAATGGATAATTTGTAGGCCTTACCACTCTAGACCACACAGTTAAGGTCACAGTTACTGGTCCCAGTCGCGACCTCTCGCGGCTATAATAATAATTAAACCTTACAGATCCTACATTTTGATGGAATTCCAAATAGTCTAAGTGTATCCCATCTATCCTAGAAGTTTGTAAGCGTGATGATACGACTTTCCTGTTTAGAACAATAGATATCTGATGTTTAAAAAAAATCTACATATTTTAACTAAAACCTCATACACACTTTATTACTAAAACAATATAACCAATTAAAACGAGTCTTTTTACAAGTCATTCAATTCAATTACGCTAACTTTTACCCTAAACCACTTTCTTAAAATCAATTTACCGTAATAACCCAACCAAGTATTTCAGAGAGCATATTTTTTTCCCTTATCCAACTTTCTCTCGTAAAGCTCGCTTTACTGTTGGGTAGTTTTAATCTATTCCGGCCTCAATGTTTCTAATAAAATACTTCTATGTGGCGTTTAGTGAATCCCGTTATCGTAGCGCTGTTAATGCAGAAATTTATAACCCAAGACGTTGCAGGTTGAAAATTCGGCTTTTATAGCTCCGGTTTTCAAGGATTTTTCTGGGGAAAAACTTCTTTTTCTTCAAAGGCTGTCACTTCTAATTGCCTCCCGAAGATAGGTTTAAGAAAATGTTTGCTAATTAACATGAAGTAGGTTCGAAAAGTATTCATGTAAGTGTGGTATTTTTTTTAACAGCTCTAAGCCCCGGATAGACTTGAACAGTTGACAAGGCAAGTGACATTTTAGCTTTTTTTTAAGCTCTTAGATTTCTGTAAAAATGTAGTTCTTTAATGTCTTAGAAGAATTACGTTAAGAATATTTCGAATTAAAACATTAAGTTGATTATATCAGCGAAGTGATTAAAGGTTATTATTTTACATTTAATGGCATTAAAAATTTAATGCATACAAAAGTTTGGCGTGCCAAAATCAGATCCCAGAAGGGAAAAAAAATATTAAACATTTATAGGTTACTTATTGAATTTGCATGGCTGAATAAATAATGTTATTTTATTTCTTGGCAACTTAAGGGAATAATATATATTCTAGATAAAGATCTTATATATTTTATTCATGAAATATATAATGTTCGTTTTTCATGAATAAAATATATAAGATTTTATGAGGTAATATATTTTTTTACCTTCTTTTGTAGGAAATAATAGCATTTATTTATAAAAAAAGATATTTTAATAATAAAGTTGTTGCAATTTGCTACTTAATTTTTTTTTGCATATATTCATTTAGATAGATAGACAGATAGATAAATAGATATTTAAGTTATCTAATTGTTATTGAACCTAATTTATTAACTAGTAAAATGAAATCCGAATAATTTTTATCAATTCTATGCTATTTCAAGAATAATAATAATAATTTATTGGGTGAAAGGGCAGAACTGGCAAAAAAAGGAACAGAAGAAGTTCCCGAGCAGTGTCCTATCCCTCTTCCATTTATTTACAAAAAAGGGTACTTTAATAATAAAGTTGTTTCAATTTGCTACTTAAAATTATATACATATATATATATATATATATATATATATATATATATATATATATATATATATATATATAGAGAGAGAGAGAGAGAGATAAATATATATTTAAATTATCTAAATATATTTAAGAGATATCATAAATAGTAAGACGAAATACGAATAAATTTTATACTTAAATAATATGCTATTTCAGAAATGATAATAATAATAATTCATTGGGTGAAAGGGCAGATCTATTGGGCAAAAAAGGAACAGAAGTTCCTGAAGAGGGTATCTTTTAGGATAACTATCAGGGACAAAAATAAAGTCATCGTATATTAGTGAATCTGACACCAAAGGAAAAGTCTGGGAGACAATCAGGGATGACTGGAAAAAATTTAATGCAAAAAAATTGCAAAGAGGCTGTTGTCCATTTTAGATTAAGAACTGGACACCACTACCCGGCAGAACATTTAGCCAAAATAGGGACTGTGAACTCTGATATATGTATTTTACGCAAGACCGAGAAAACGAATAAGGACCATCTACTTGTTTGCTCGGGACTAGACTCTTAAACAGCAACATAATGATGATTTGTGTGCTTTTTACTGGAGGGCCAGAGACATATGAACTAGAATCAGAGAGAGAGAGAGAGCTAAGTGTGGACAGAGCTGGACGGATCAGAGATCCAGAGTTTTACTGATCGCACAGACTTTTATTATGGGACTTCTAGATTTTTTTAATTTTTATCCTTGGAACAATTAACTTGTTGTTAAGGTCTTTGGGTCGCTTTTGTTAAGAATGTCTGGCATTTTCCCTTTGTAATTTCCGTTCTTTTATTCTACAGTTCTTTTTATTTCTACCATAAGTGGCCAAATTTGCATGGATTGAGATCCAATAAAGCCATAAGGTAAGAGCAGCATAATTTATTGATACAGATCTAAAAAAATATGATATTAATTGTCTTAATCAGTTAAGTATGGAATATGTAGTTGATAACTATAGACATTTGTAAGAATTTATTTAATCTTTATCCAACCATCATTGCAAGAATTCTATCATAATAATTCTTCAAATTTTTATGTATAAAAACCCATTATTGCTATCTATTCGAATTATTAGAAATTTACTGCTATCTATTTTAATAAAAACATTATTTTTTCAACTACTTTTAATTGCAAAGTATGAATGGCAATTACACTCATGTTTAAGCTGAACTTATTTCTTAATATGATTATATGATTTTTTATATAGATTATTTTATACAAGTCTATATCTTATATATAATTCAACCCTATTCCAATACTGAAGTTATTTTTATTAAGTATTAAAAAGGCATTAAATTGTCAGTTATTTGCTATAAATCGTGAATAAATGAGAAAAAAAAAGTTTTAATTTTTTTTTAAATTCTACTATAATAAAATTCATAAACATACCATGGATCGCGTAGAATGGTAAACATCCGGTTTAAGGGCGGAAATAGGTTTAATTGATTACTTGTTATAGGGTGGTAGTGAGATATATAAAGAGCAAAGCTGCTCTGAAAGAAAAAGTATAAGGGTTTGTTGGATTTTTTTTCATCTAAATTTTCTTTTAATGTTGCATAATCGAAAATTTTAATTATAAAAAATTAAAATCCCTTCTAAATGACATTTCATCCCTTATGACGCCGCTCTTTTTGTATGTGCTTATTAATTTTCAACACAATCGGAGATCGGACTATACTTTTAATACATATTCCTTACAAACTTGGAAATTATTCTTGAATGCTAGCAGAGAGATTTATATGCATATTCGAAACTAAGTTAAAAAATATCCCATTGTCGAAAACTAGAACGGATATATAAATCACACATCAACCATTAATTTCCCACAGGAAAGTAAACAAACCTGAATACAATGGTATCGACTGTATTACATATCACAGCTGTATAAAACAACTTTTACTATTCAAACTTTTGAGGTATCTGTTATATATATTGTATACCAAGTTAAGCGAAATGGTTATATATCTTACGGATCTTGTTTATGTCAGAGTTCTTGCATAATACAAATGATAAGAAAATAAATATATTATATTGTCAAAAAAAATCAAATATTTCTTTTAGAATATTTTCAAATTGGAATTAATGTTCGTAGATCTTTCCAATATATTATAAATGGGAAATGCAGAACTGAAGTTTACGCTTTCAGGGTAAAAAAATAAACAAATAAATAAATAAACATTTTTTTTTCAAGCCCAACACTTGAATAAATTGATAAAAAAAAAGGAAAAAAGAGAAACATGAAATTGATAACTCTGATGGCAGTTTGACACAGATATATACATTTTAGATTCGAAAGCCCCTGAACCATATAGAAGTTGGCCAGAACCCTACATTTATTTTCGCCTCGGGTAAAGGAATAAAAAAAAAAATGGGAGAAAGTTTCTCGCGCGGTCACTTTTTCTCTAGCCCAAAAGTGCTAAGTTTACCTCTATACTTGGGGAAAATAATGTTTTCTCCTTCAACTTTTGAACAATAACAAATATTTTCTTCGGAGGGGAAGATATATCAGAAAATCGAATATCAAAACAAAATTTTACTCAATATTCTTTACAGGAAAATACATGAGATAAATTTCTGAAGTCATATTTTTTAGTTAACCATTTTCAATGAGTTTTAACAATAGTCACTATCAATAGCAGTAATTCTAACAATAATTACTAACAATAAACTATAATTCTAACAATAATTAATAATATTAGCAACAATACCTAACACTAACAACAATAACTATAATTCTATCAATAACTAATAATATTAGCAACAATACCTAACATTAACAACAATAACTATAATTCTAGCAATAACTAATAATATTAGCAACAATACCTAACATTAACAACAATAACTAACAATAACTATAACTATAATTCTAACCATAATTACTAACGATAACTAAAATTCTAACAATGATTACTAACAATAACTAAAATTCTAACAATAATTACTAACAATAACTATAATTCTAATAATAATTACTAATATTAGCAACAAAACATTAACAACAATACCTAACAATAACACTAATTTTAATTTTTGAGTTGCTATTATTATACCTAACAATAACTATAATTCTAGTAATAATTAACTAACAATAACTATTATTCTAACAATAATTACTAACATTAACAACAATACCTAACGATAACTGTAATTCGAACAATAACACTAATTTTAAGTTCTGAGTTGTAATACTTTCATTATTTATATTAATTTTTTTCTTAAAGTATAATTATTGCTTGCATTATAAAAATGCCTTTACAGAATTTTAAGAAGAGAATAAAGAAGACACGAAATGAGTTTAAGAATTCAAATTTTTTGTTACCAGTTTAAAATGAAATCTAATATCAAGTGTTATTTTTAAGCTGTAATAATTTAAAAACATATATTAACATTTATTTTATAACATTAAACTACTCATATTGATTTCAGTATAAAACTATATTAGCAAAATATTAAAAAGAAAATGAAGTAGATATGAGAGGAATTTATGAATTCTTTTTTTTTTTTTTTTTTTTTTTTTTTGGCTACCAGTTTAAAATGAAGATGAATATTATGTCTTCATTTTAAGCTGTTATAATTTAATGCCATATATAAACATTTCTTTTAAAACGTTAAACTACTCATATTGACTTCAGTGTAAAACTATATTAGTAGATTATATATAAAAAGAAAATGAAGAAAATATGAGGTGAAATTCGTAAATTGAATTTTAAATGAATTTTAACATCAAGAGTTCTTTTTAAGTTGTAATACGTTTATTATTTATAAAAAAAATTAACAGCATAAAACAATTCATATTGACTGGATTAAAAATATAATTACAGAATATTAAAAGGAAATTGATAGATGAATTCTGAAGTCATATTTTAATTATCAATTAATATGAAATCTAACATCAGGCATTCCTTTTAAATAGTAATAATTCTTCATTTGAATTAATATTTTCTTTAAAATATAAAACAATTCTTACTGACTGCGTTATACAGATATATTTATAGAAAATTAAGAACACTTAATAATAATATTATATACTTAAGAAGAATACTTTACAATAAAATAATTTTTAATCATACAGTATATAAAAATGATTATTATTTTGACGAAAAAAGATGCTATTGAATGATTCTTCTAGCTTACTATTTATTCAATAAAAATTAAGCTAGAAGATATGTTTATAAGGAGTTGTAAAATAACTATACTATGTAATAAAAGACCTTACATCAAAGGCAAATTATATTTGCTCTCACTTTCCCTAATAAGATTAGTTCCGATAAAAATATAGACTTTCCTCTCCTTATTTATTCATTGGATCTTTCTTAGATGAAACTATATATATCTTTATTGGCAACGTGTATTTTTAGAATGTTGTGCTACTTTTAAGAGACTACATGAATGAATAGTGCCCGTGTAGGTGTATTTAGATCGAAATGTTTTTAATTAAAAAACAACTTATAATTTTTCCTAATTATAATGTTTGATTATTTGTCCACTCTGAAAAGTACATAAAATGTCATTTCCTATTTTCTAGAATCTCCCAGAATTTTCAATAGAAATAAAACTGCCTTTTATTTACGGGTTAAGATGAATGCACAGATGCGAATCACAGATATTTCATTAGAATTTTAATGTTTGAACGTAATGGGGTAGGGAGAGGTTGCGGAGTTAATGGGAAAATGGCAGGAATACTTTTAAAGGACCACCGATATTATCACAAAATTTATGCCAGCAGAGATTCATATTGAAAAATGTAGCTGCAGTTTATTAAAGTCTTCAAACGATGTAGCATTTATATTAAAAACAGATTCAAAAATATTTTCATTAAAATACACTTAATTTAGATATATTTTTAATTACTAATATGTGAAAAGAATTTATTTACTGCAAGTTAGATTTAACACAGGAAAAAATATAAATTTTTACGCTGCATGTATTTTGAGATGAAACTATAAACGTCGCAAATACATGTGTTCCATTACATTGTGTTACAAAATGCTTATGTATAAAACTATTAAAACTTTCAATTATATAATTTTTTAAATAACGACATTACAGATTAACGGCTATTTTTTAAAGTTTTATTTATAATATTTAAAAATTAATTTTAAAATTGAAACTAAGTAACATTAAGTTTATTCGAGCACCTTATTAAATAAATTTAAATGTCACTTGCTTAATTATTAAAAAGAATTGCATTAAGCTTTCCCTTTTCACAAAAGCTAATGCTATTTCTATTGAAATAAATCGTTTTCGTAAACAAATGTTTTTTGAATCGCATAAACGTGAACGTATTATAGACAAAGATGAGTTTTAAAATTTCCATAGTAGTATTAGTTTTTTTTCGTATAAATCCAAATGTTTTGTTATTTTTCCGCAATATGTAAAATCTGTAGTATTCAGCATCTCTGAGAATGTGAATATAATAAAAAAGCAATATAAATTGTAGAATTATTGATAGTTGATGACTTCTTTAATTCTTATTCATATAAATTAACATGAATGTATTCCAAACAAATATTAATTTTTACTGATTAATTTTTGAATCACTAGCACTGATTTCATTATTGCTTTTATGTGGTATATCTTTAATTAGCATTTTATAATCATTTATAATACTTACTAAAATGAGAAATTGTAACAAAATTTCCTTTACTAAATTATCTAGAAATTTTATTAGTAATCAAAATAAAAAAGTGTAATAAAAAATTCAATTGTAGATAATTCAATTTTAAAAACCAAATTTTTAATATTTGGCATATTATTGGCAAGTTAAAGAATCGTGTTAAATATATTAAGAAAAAATTTTAAATTAAGACATCACATATTTAAAAAAAAATAACGCATTCATAACAAATCAGAGGGATTTTCTTTTACTCGTAAATAAATCTTCTCAGAATACAATCAATAAAGTTTGCGAACAAATTTTCAAAATAAAAATATTTTCAAAACAAAAAAAAATCATATGACGAAAATAAACTTATATTGATGATGTGTTTTTCTTTTGCCTTTATGAAAAACAATATCAGAATTTCATTTTTAAGCATTCTATAAAAGCGAATTTACTAAAAATCCAATTCAATCATATAAAACCCATCATATTCAGAAAAGATTTTTTGAAGCCAAGTCTTTGTTAAAGAAAGCCAAAAGTTATTGAATGAAATCATCTACCGCAAAATAATTTTTCAGGGCGTGAGGAAGTTTATTTTATTTAGTGTTTTGAGATTTCTTACATTTTTGAAGATGATTTATTTATTATATTCAAAGAAAATGCCAATAGGTGAATAAAAAATACGACAACAACACTTCTTAAAATTAAAGTAATGGCAAAGAAGAATGCAATTCTAAAGAAATCATTTTTGTCTGCATTTTTTAAATTTTATTTTGACAATGCTTTAAGAAATTGCCCTACAGATACTTTTGTTATGATGGAAAACAACTCGGTGTATCAACATCTACCTCATTAACGTCGTTCTAACAAAACTTTCGGTGCAATTTCGTGTCAATACTGTGCCCAAAATGTAAGACCAATTTTTTTTCTTCTCAAAATCTCTTTACTTATTCTTTCAAATTTATTTCATCGCCTTTAAAGTAATCCCCTCTGGCACAATGCACTTATGCCAACTTTTTTCCGATACTTAATGCATGTTAAAAAGTCATAGCCAGGGATAGCCTTCAAAGCGAGCGGCGATTCACGTTGAATCTCTTCAATCGACTCAAAACGGTGTCCCGGAGTGGTTTTTTGAGTTGAGGGAATAGCCAGAAGTGGCACGGTGTGAATACGGTGGTTGTGGAACGAAATGGATTTCATTTTTGGCGAAAAAGTCACAATCAATGCAGCGTGAGCTGGCGCATTCAGTGTTTCCAGTACCAATCGAGATTTGACGCGTTTGAGGCACAAAATGGATTTCATAGCTCCTTTTGAAATTCCAACATCAACAGCAAGGTCTCTAATTGTAAATCGACGGTTTGCAAGCACCAAATTTTTTGGATGTCGGTTGTATTTGATGGTCGCCCAGAGGGCTCTTCGTCTTCAACGCCTTCTCTGCCTTCTTTGAACTGTTTATACCACTACTAAACATTTCTTTCCGATATAGGAATGTTCACTGAATTCCTTCTGCAACAATCTATACGTTTCCACAAATAAAAATTAATACAAGTTCTTTGGTCAATTAGTTCAGACATTTCAAAAATCGCCTGAATCAGTTTTCGTCTCACAAAGCCAAGCGTAACTCAAACAATAATGAATATTTTGACTTCAAATTTCACACAGATGTCAAAGACAGTTACAGAACCCTAAAAAGGAAAAAAAATTGCAATTCCATAAGCCCCGGGAATTTTAAATTGAAAATTGGTCTTACTTTTTGCACACAGTATTATTTATAAATATTTTTTGATTAAGATAAAACTTTTTGTAATTATCATATAATTCATGTGTAGTGGCTGTAGACCTTATGTGTTTCGCTTGGAAGGGTGTATTTGATTGCCACTAGTCCTTAGAGGATGTGAATCAGATCTGTTTAAAAGGATGATCAGTTTCCGGAGGAAATAGGTCTTTTCGCCGCATCTACGATTGAAAGCGATATCTCTGTGAGGTGTTTTAATTGGCGGGGCCATGCGAAACTTCAAAGTGCAAGATGGTCAAGTGCGAGAGTTTATCAAGACAGCTAAGAGTTAGTTATCTGTGCTTGATTATTTATTGATGGGGTTTCTTAGCTGAATGGAAACAGATTCCTTTGACTGCAGATATGTTGATAAGCATGCGTTTTAGGATAAGGACTTGCCGGTTCTTCGACCTGAATTTAGTGTCAGCACACCTCATCAATGAAAAGGCCTATAGGTTCAGGGTGGATTTTATGGGAAAAATCCACCGAATAATAAGTGAAAGGGCGTGTGATTTGAATAGACATAAAAATAAAGGTATTGGATCATCAGAAAGAAGAGAGACAGAAAGTGAAGTTCTCCGGAGCTGGCTGAAGGAAAAAAAGACATTGCAAACCCAAATAGGAAGACAAAACCAGGCCTCACTGTTGTTCTCTCTTCAACTATTGCAATATATTAAATTTTACTGCGGTGTGGGAATTATTTATCGCTATTCTAAGGAGATGTTTGTCTCCTACAGACAGCGAGAAATCAGAAAATTCCTTTGCTGCACACATGGTGACCGATTTCCCTTGCTTCCGATAACTACACGGATATTAGCTTGTGTAAGTGGCAGATTTCTTAAATGAATTATATTTAAAAGCCACACTTGCAGCAGTTGTGGCACATGAACAGGGAATGAGTTTGGGCTTGTGAACTAAACACCTGCATTATTTCTGAGAGGTTGCAACTCATATTTTTTTATTAATTGTTATTGCAGTATATTGTATATATATATTATATTGATTAATGATTTGAAATCACTTGCACTAATATAATATTAATTGTATTACTTTATTGAAAATGTTGAATTTTATTCCAAATAAATATCATTTGGGGAAAGTTTTATTGCATTATTTTATAGCAAAAAAGAGCTGCGGAGACATCACTTGCTTGCAAAAACTTGCAGTGATCAAGCTCTCGTGAATACAACTTGCAACAAATGTTTTCTACCATTTTCATTTTAAAAACTACGATTTTGATACAAAGAGCATGGCAAACCACAAAAAAATTTGTAGATGGGGAATTCGAAGCATCAGTCAATAGAGATCCATCCCAAACTCATTGAGAATTCGCTGCTTTATTAAAAGTTATTCAACAATATGTATCACAAAGTCTACAGAAAATGAGAATGGTTCAACAACAAGCAAATTGGCTACCACAAAAATTAAAAGAAAGAGACACTGAAAGCAGAAAACCATTTGCGAAAGACAAAAAAAAATAGGATTTTTGCATTGTATTTTTATGAGGAGGAAAATGGTTATATGAATCAAAAGTTCTTAGGTGAAGCAAGTCCAACACAGCCAAAGCAAAACATTCACTGTGTTCAGGTAATGCGCTGTATTTGGAGGATTTAGAAAAGTGCGATCTATCACGAGTTGCTGAAACCCTGGGAAACTACTATTATTAGCATTATCTAAATTTGACAACTAATGCGTTCGAAGTGACAAAAGTCATGGGATAGCAATATGCAAATTTTCAGATGGCAGTAGCATCGCGTAGAACAGGTATAAATGCGCAGTGCTTTCATTTCTGTTCAAGTTATTCATGTGAAGAGGTTTTGACGTGATGATGACCGCACGACGGGAATTAACAGACTTTGAACGCGGAATGTTAGTTGGAGCTAGACGCATGGGTCATGCCATTTCGGAAATCGTTAGGAAATTCAACATTCCCAGATCCACTGTGTCAAGAGCGTGCCGAGAGTATGAAAATTCAGGCATAACATCCCACCATGGATAGCGCAGTGGTCGACCGCCTGCACTTAACGACCGAGACCGGCGACGTCTGCAAAGAGTCGTAAATTCTAACAGACAAGCAACACTACGTCAAATAACAGCAGAAATCAATGTGGGACGTACAAGGGACTTGTCTGTTAGAACTGTGCGGAAAAATTTGGCTTTCTTGGGCTATTCCAACAGAAGACCGACTCGAGTGCCTTTACTGACAGAACGACATCGCTTGCAGCGACTCTCGTGGGCACGTGAGCATATCGGTTGGTCCCTAGATGAATGGAAAACCGTGGCCTGGTCCGATGAGTCACGATTTCAGTTGGTAAGAGCTGATGGTAGGGTTCGAGTGTGGCGCAGACCCCACGAAGCCATGGACCCAAACTGTCAGCAAGGCACTGTTCAAGCTGGTGGTGGCTCCGTAATGGTGTGGGCTGTTTTTTCGTGGCATGGGCTTGGTCCTCTGGTGCGACTGGACCGAACATTGACTGGAAATGCTTATGTTCAGCTACTTGGAGATCACTTGCAGCCATTCATGGACTTCATGTACCCGAACAACGATGGGATTTTCATGGATGACAATGCGCCATGTCACCGGGCCACAACTGTTCGCGATTGGTTTGAAGAACATTCTGGACAATTCCAACGAATGATCTGGCCACCTAGATCGCCCGACATGAATCCCATCGAGCATTTATGGGACATCATCGAGAGGTCTGTTCGTGCCCAAAATCCTGCACCATCAACGCTTTCACAATTATGGACGTCTATCGAGACAGCATGGCTCAATATTTCTGCAGAAGACTTCCAACGACTTGTTGAGTCCATGCCACGTCGAGTTGCTGCACTTCGCCGGGCGAAAGGAGGGCCGACACGATATTAAGAGGTACCCCATGACTTTTGTCACTTCAGTGTATAGAGAATAAATTACCAGTATAGGAGAATAGACACAAATTAATTTTTCATCATTACAATGTCAGACCACATATTTCTCAACAGGTTAAAAACTATTTAGAAGGACAGAAGTGGGAAGTGTTACCCACCCGGATTCCCCATATATTGTACTTTTATACTACCATTTGTTTAGATAGAAACAATCAGTCCTTTCTGAAACAAAATTCACTTCCTACAAAACTATCGAAATCTGGCTGAATAATGGGATCACCTCAAGCATACGAACTTCTAAAGTGAGAGAATCAATAAATTGCATGAAAGATGGGCGAAGTTTGCAGCTTCAGATGGAGCAAACTTTCAATAAATTTGTATTTCATTGTATAAACAAACAACCTTTTTTTATTTATCCAAAAAAGGGAGGAATCATATTTGTTCACTGTATAATTTATAGAAGAAAAGCTTTTTCTTCCTGTTGGATTTCTTTTCTTCAAAAATCTTTAGAAATCAAAGACCAAATGAGGACTTGAGAAAAGATAAGTCTTAAATAAACACAAGCAGAAAAAAATAAAGAAAGAAAAATATCTTTTCAGTGACACACTTGGAGCAAATAATACACATTTTGGATTTTTCTTTGCATTGAAAACACTTTAATTACCTATAAAGAAATCTGGAAAAAGTGGTTAACAAAATTACGTTTCCAAAATGAAAAAAAAAAAATAAATACTCCACTAAACCAAACACTGATCCCTCTTAGTACATCTACATCTATCTATCTATCTATCTCGCTATATAAAAAGGGACTACAGAAAAAAACATACACGATAAAGTCGAAAAAATAATGGCCAAGGGAATTATTTGCATAACAAAACCATAACAGCAATTCGCTATATACACATATATATATTTAACCAAGATATAGAAGCATTTCATGAGTATTAATTTAACTACATTGCATTACCGTATTCTAACTACATTACACAGCAAAAAAAAATTGAAAGAAACTCTGGTATAATTTCAAACAAAACTTTTTGCTTCGAATTGTCCAATGACCAATAATTTGAATCATAAACTTTCATATAATTAATGGATGTATTTTATGTTTGTTAGGCACTAAGGCTGCTGGGAAAAAAAGAGGCTTTTCTCTTGCAAATAAGTTGCGGAATAAAAAAAATGGATGGTTGCAGTTCCTGAAGCAGTATTAATAAAGTAAATGTCCTACCAAATTCTACCAAGAGTTGAGTTTATATTTGAAACAACATCAAGAATATGTCGGCAAATGTGTCCTTCAGAAAAATATGTCTATATATTTTTATTTTCAAGAGTTCTTTCAAGTTTTTTCAATTAATAATTAAAAAATAGAAGAAATATGCAGTTTTAAATTTATATACTACTACATTTTAAATTTATATACTATTACTATTAATTTATATATTAAGTACTTATTATATTTACTGTTACTATTTATATACTATTAATTAAATTTATAATACTATTACCATTTACCAGATGTCCCTTTTTGAGAAAAACGATAAATAGACGACACAATCATTTATGGGTGAACCACGAATGTTTCAAATAAGAAGGTTTCTAAGATGATGATTCTTATCCATTCTTTTCTTTGAATATTTTTATACTTGACAAACTTAGTGTTTATTTTAAATTCATCATATCGTAGAGATGCATTGTAAGTTACATGCATACATATATATATTTCCTACAGTTGAGAAAAGAATGAATAAAAAATACAAAGCCATGCTATGATATAAGACAAATATCAAAAATTGATGTTAAATAAGACAAACCAACTGTATAAATCCATCTTCAGACAGAGAAGTCAAAAGGTCTCTGCTTAGCTCTTTCATCTTGTTAACAACAGCAAGCTGCATGATGGCGTAAAGCTTTGGCACAGTTCTCAAAAACAGCTGCCAAAATCGTCATTTCAAAACATCACACCAAAACATAACTAATAAAAAAGAGGAAGCCAAAAGGCAGGCTGACCCATGTCGGATCCTTTCGTTTATTGTCTTTAGGATTTCTCTCTGCTTTTCTCAACAAAGAACATGGTCCCGAGGGATTTTAGAATCTAGCTTTTTATATTTATTAAGCCATGAGGCAAAAAGACCGATTCTGGGTTAGTTACTTTCTTCTCAGACGACGTTGGTTTATTTATTATTGAGAGTGTAATCCTTTTTCACGTCAGATAAAGGTGCTTACTGAAATATTATTATTATTATTATTATTGCTTTCTATTTCCTTTTCCTTAATTGTGCGCTGCAGGCATATTTGTTGGACTTCATCATTGCTTTTCATTAAGAATTTACGAACAAATATTAGTCTCACTGAAATAAATAATAGCGTTTAAAAATGGATCTTTTTATATTTACTAAAAAAGAACAATTTTAGCACACAAATTCAATATCCCATCATGATTTTTTTATCTAAAAGAAAAAATACTCTTACTTTTTTTCGAATAGAAAAGAAAGAAAACGAAGCAATTATTCCAAAAAACACCCTTTTTTATATAAACTCAGAATAGAAAACAACAAACGAATAATATCTTCTTAGACATTCAATTAGTATTTAATTTAGAACTTATATTCACATTCATTCCGTGTGTTATTGTTTCAATAAATTAAAAATTTTGCATTTCTGCAAAATAGCCAATATAACTCCCTGGAAGTACAGACCATGGTTTGTCAAGGCCGTCCGAATATTGGCAGATTTCGAGACAGGAGATGTTTTCTTTTTACGGGGTAGGGTTGTCAGTACTATGTCCTACAGTCATATTAGACTGGGCCTACGATTTAAAATGAATTTCGAGCCACTACAAACATCCATGGCGCCTCTGGAACTTTAACATACGGCACCGAGCGCCAAAGCGCTAGTCATTCGGCCGTCAGGCCCCAAAATAGTCAATGTATCATAAATTAATTGTTTGTTCAGTAAGGAAATAAAAATTGAAAATTAGAAAAATGTAAATGAAAATTAACGTACTAAAGAAATTTATTAACTCACCGCAACGAGTTATTTCATATTTCTGGACTGTTAGAGCATACATTTCATCAAGTAATCAATCCGACATACAGATAAAATATCATCATATTTGCATTGTATTAATAGTAAAAGATATTTGTCCAAAAACATATTATTCCAAACAAACAATAAACAGTAAATAAATATAAAATCAAATCCCAAAAATGAACATGATTACCCTTTTTTTTTTCTTCTTCTTTTCTTTTTATGAATTCAATTTCAATGAAATTTTACTAGTGAAAATCCCAACTCGTATTTAACTAATAAAACTTACTATAATTTATTATTGCGTTTTTTGCTATGCACGACATAAAACAATGAGAAATTTCCATAAATAAATGGAATTTCAGTGACATAAGTTTAAAAAAAAAATACTTTAAACATACACTAAGCTTTTGCCTCTAATTAAAAAAATGAAAAAATGCAGTTTTAAATTAATATTTATTTACAAATATCCTCCAGTGAAATACATGTTGCTACTTTAAATTAGTTGTCCTTTGTAATTCAAAGAAGTAAAATACCTTCGATTCATTAAATGCAAGTCTCATGAGGGAGATGGTAATGGTTTTGAACCAATAGTCTAGATCCTTTTATTTTGAAACAAATTGATATAAATTTGCATAGATAATTATTTTCGACATTTAAATTAGAGACCACAACACAAACACTTTTCATTGTGTTCAATATAATGCTATTCTTGCTGAAGTAATGAATATTTTAACTCCCGATTCTATTTAAGGATTATATCGATAAAGTTAAAACTTATGGGACCTCATGGATAAATAGCTCCCCGTGCCTAGTGGAAGTCCATTAAGTACAATGCATACATATATATACATTCATTTCTCCAATGATTTTATTGTATATTTAAAATTGTTAATTTTTGTATGTTGGAATGATTTTATTGTATGCTAGGTATTGAATGTTTAATGAGCATGTCAATCGGTGGTGGTGTGTTGCTTCATGGATAAATAGCTCCACTTGCACAGCGCCCTATAATGTAAACATCCTGTATGTGTGGGGTGATCTGACTGTAGGGAGAAAGAAATGTAACAACAGCAGCGTGCATTTGGTTTTGGAATAAAATAGACGTGGGTATTATAATCCACTTTTTTGTGCTATGTGTTTTATGCCTAGACCACACAACTTATATTCCCTTAAATACTTATTTCATGTTTTTTTTTCAGTACACAAAATGTTTTTAATTTGTATTATCTCTAAACACACTGCATAGTTAAAAAAATGCTATAATATAATCTAAATTGTTTTTTAAATTTTGTAATTTAATTTTTTATTATAAACAATTTCAAAGAAAAATTATATTATAAACATGTATTTATTTAAATTTTTTATATTTTCTCACACTTTTTTGATTATGTAATTATAATAATTTGAAGGTAAATATAATGTATAATAATAATATAATTAAAAGCATAATTTGAAGAAATAATAAAAGTAAGTCAATTAATTTTTCTGAGATAATTACTTAAGTAGTACAAATAGATGAATATTAATGTATATTAAGCAAACCGCTCATAACATAACAAACGCAATTATATAAATAATATTCTATTTCCAGTATAAAATAAAAATAAGAAATTTTAATGAACACATTTTTTAACAAAAATGTTATTTTAAAGGAACACGTACACGGTCGTAAAAATTAATATTAATGTGCTAATTATTAAACATTTAAACAAGATAATTACTTTTTATACAAAAAAATTTCACAGATCGCTTACATTAAGTTAATTAGCATCATAATATATTTACTTTCGAAATCCTTTAAAAATGATTTTCGTAATTTAAAAATAAGTAATTAAAATTTTTGGGAATAGTTAAAAGAAAATTATACAGAATATCTTTTAGCAATTATTTTTATTCAAATTATATTTAATGAATGAAAAAGTCATTTTGATATCTGAATAGTAGTTATAATTTTAACGTTTATATTAATAAATTAAATGAGACCATTAATTTAAATTTATTTGGAAATACTTCAGAAAAAATATTTTGTTCTTACATTATTACTCGATGAATAACATGCTATTTTTTTATCTGTTAAGCAGAAAAATAATATAAATTTTTTTAATAGAACTAATAAAAAATAGGCATTATTATTATTATTATTTTGTTTGTTTTCAAGGGTTGTATTATCGTTATTTTGCTTTTCAATAGCCTATGCATAGCAGAATCTTTTTCATGTAGAGACTTGCTACACTAAACTCACATTTTGTCTTCGCAAATTAGCACGAATGCCCTTATGGATGGCAGGTAGGTTATGCATCCTTCAGACCATCTATAGATTTTTTACTCCGGTCGATAGATTTTTCATTCCGGTCTACAGATTTTTCTTGGCCATCTTGGTTATACACACAGAAGCAAATTGGAACAAATACACTGTTGAATGTCTAGGTTGCACAACCGTCTGGCCGTCTATAGATTTTTCATTCCGGTCTAAAGATTTTTCGAGGTCATCTCTGGTATAGACATGGAAGTAAATTGGAATGAATGTATTTATGGATGACATCTAGGTTACGCAACCTTCTGGCCATCTATAGATTTTTCGTGGTAATCTTGGGTACAGACATGAAAGCAAATTAGAATGAATACTCAAACGTTTTCGATAGGGTCTGTATTTTTGGCATCAAATTAGAATGAATACACTTATGGATGGCATCTAGGTTGCGCAAATATCTGGCCATCTATAGATTTTTTGTGGCCATCTTGGGTATAGAGATGAAAGTAAATTGGAACGAATACACTTATGGATGTCTAGGTTGCGGTGTCGTCTGGTCATGTATAGATATTTCATTCCGGTCTATAGGTTTTTGGTACTCATCTCCGGTATAGACATGGAAGTAAATTGGAATAAATACCGTTTTTGATGACATCTAGGTTATGCAACCTTCTGAACATCTATAGATTTTTCATTCCGGTTTAAAGAATTTCGGGGTCATATCGGATATATACATGGAAATAAATCGGAATGCATAGCCTAATAGATGGCATCAAAGTTACACAACCTTCTGGTGATGGGTCTATAGCGTTTTTGTCCTTATATCAGGCATAGACATGGAAGCTTTTGGTTTGGCGTCACTTATAGGTTCAGAAACAAATTCTTTCAGCTCGAAAAAAGCTCTATCCATCAGGCTATTTCGACGCATATATTATTTTAAAACAGAGAAGTAATGAAGTGTATTAATTAACAAAACAGAAGAAGAAAGAAACCGTTAAATGTAATTAATTCAAATTTTGATTATATTAAGATTTAATAATTTTGTCAGACAATTTTGTAAAATATTTATAAATACACATGCTGAATTTTGAATAAAATTTAAAATATAATTTCATATGAAATCTTTAAATATCTATGAAATGACATAAATAATTTATTTGATAAAGAAAACCATCAATTTGATTATAGTTATAAAAATACCTACACATAATAAAATTGTAATGTTAGTATAATGAGCAGGTATTTCATGAGCGTCAGCACATGAACCTTCGAATCTCTTTGACTACTGTACAAATGGAATCATAACTTCCGGTGGGTGATCATTAACCTCTGGCATCACTACAATGCTGAACAAACATTTCCAGACGCAGCATTTAGTTAGTTGACTGATTTTCTGTAAATCTACTAAACGGGTAACTTGGCCTACTGATTAATCGTTAATATGAGAATTGCATCAATTCGGCTAGCTGGCCAGGATCCATTAATGAATGATGGAGAAAATTTGGACAACTTCTGATAGGCAGCCTGAGTATCGATGCATAACATTCATAGATGCAATCATAACTGTCATCAAGTCTACTCGTTTCTGAAAATATCTACTATAATACATTCTAACATTGCAGTATCGAATTCCCGTTTTTTCTAACACTAACTTGAGCACATTACCTCATCGGACAGGAATAATTTTCACTACGTTTTTCATTCATTTTTTTTTTTTTTAAAACGGTATTTTATATTTTATTTTATTATTAGCATTTTAAAAAAATAACTTCATATTTGATTTTTTCTGCAAATTGAGAATTTGAAACTCATAAAAATTTGATACTTTAAAAAAACGCTTCAAAAAAGAAAATGGAAGTAGGATTTCTCATATAATGTTTACTAAATATACAGTTTCTCCGTAAGATTTTTTTCTTTGTTCAATAGACATTCAAATGAAGGATGAGGACAAAAGACCTTTTTTTTTTTTTCACCCAACACCGACGGATTTGAGGCGGAATTTCTATGCATAAGTGGAAATGCTGATACCTATCTTGGATACATTTTAAATGGCATAATTTATTTTCAAAGAAATTTAATATTATTCATAGATTTTATCTTATGTGCAAGCTATTTTTTATCTGCATAATGTTAATACATAAATTCTTAGCAGATTAAATTTTTTTTAGAAAAATATTAACATTGCAGAACGTCGATAGAAGTGCCACAAAATTTTGATTCGTTTAAAAATTCCTTTAATAAAAACCATTTCTTTTAAGTAAATTTAAAAAGTATTCTAAGTATTCTTAAATGTCATTGCATTCTTTTCTCATCATTTTGAACAAAATTATTATACATAATGTAAATTATTTTGAAGATGTACTTTCTGAATGTTATCTCTTTACATACCATCGAATCATTAGCATTATGGTGAATGTAAAGAACATTCTTTAATGTTTGTTGAGTCTATGGTAATGGCTCTAGGAACGTGCAAAATATTCTTCACCAGAGGGCGTTGCATCGTTTACGAACTGAAACTAAAATACGCAATCGTCTGCGATTACCATTGCAGTTATACATGCATAAGAGTACCAAGTAATGTAAAAGCAGTTAATATGAGAAAGTGTGAAAAATTTACAAAATAATCTGTTATTTAAATCTCTTCATGTGTACTAATAATTACAACTGGATAACCGATTTCACATGTATATTCTTTATTACAGAACATCCAAAAATTTTGATTTTGTAGAAATCAGTGACAAATTAGCACATTTTTTTTAATAACTTTTTAATAAGTGGTATTAGAACGATATATTTCTTTGTTGTTAGATATTTATATTACTTCCATCAAATTTTTTATTTTACCTTTTTAAAAATTTATATTTTCTCGTATTGAATTGTTATTTATAAAAAAATGCGTTTATTAAACTGCATGCAAAATCAAGTCACATATTTACAATTTTTTTATTAGCAGAATCAGCATTATATATTTAGCAGAATCATCGATACATAGGATTCAAAACCGGACACCAGCTATATTGCTCCCACATTTTCAACCACAATTTTTATCGTACACTCCCTTGATAATATTCCGAAGATTCACATTTTTCTCTTTCTCCTAGAGTTCAACGGTAGGAACCATCATCAACATAGGCTTTTGGTTAGTTCAGGTTTTGAACCTAACTCCCAGAACTCAAACTCGTTGTCCACCATGCAGCTCCAGCCCATAAATAGTTTTGTGCGAACATGTACAAAAAAATGTCAATTCTTACTGGTTACGACTACTTGAATGTAAAGTATTTTATAATAACTTTCAAATCAGTTTTTCAATTCAGTACATTATGGAAAATCTGACATTTTTGATCGAACATCAAGATCTAATATCATCTCATTCCTATTAACACAAGTCATTTCCCTGTTTCTATTAAGTCTATAATATTAATATCGTTTTGTGTTTGTATAAAAAGCTACATAAGCTACGTTTTTCTCCACCCTCCCCAAATAAGCAATACATTAAGTTCTTATTAATCTGATACGTTTAGGACACGAGGGTACCAGATTAGTGATTTTCCTATATTATCGAGGGCTAATATAGTTTTGATAATATAATTATACCAAATAATAAATTAGTTAATATAGTTACCTACTTCTTCATTGGCGTAACGGTCCCGTGATGGGCCAAAGCCATGTCTACTGGCAGATTTCAAGACTGGTGGTGTTTTCTTTACGGGGTACGATTGCTAGCCCTACGCCCAATGTTCTGCTGTCATATTAGCCCGGCACCTACGGTTTAAAGTGGGTCTCGTGTCACTACAAACAACTATGGCACCGCCGGGACTAGAATCCGAAATCCAGAATGCTAGTCACTCGGCCCTTACTATAGTTATACCAAATAATAATAATAATATGTAATATATAGCAAATATAACAGTTAATACAAGTTGTGACAATGCAAAAAAAAAAAAAGGCAAGAAAAAATATGGCTTTTTTTTTTTTATGGCAAGAAAAAATATGGCTTTTTTTTTATGGCAAGAAAAAATATGGCTTTTTTTTATGGCAAGAAAAAATATGGCTTTTTTTTTATGGCAACAAAAAATATACATGAGCGTTACGGTTTAACAAAAATATCTGATAACGCGTTGCTTCCGTAGTTCAGATCGCTTCAAAAAATCTTTATGGATCATCGTAAAATTTACCATTTGTAAGTTATACGTTGCACTGTAATTAAAGCAGCCAATTACGATAATCACTGGAAAAAATGCGATCCGCGCTGTATCGCGACTTGACGGCCAAGGTCAACAAAGACGGAATCCACACCAAAATACCTGATATAAAACAGCTCGATCGATGATGTATTATCGAAAATGGCGAATCATCGAATGTCGAATAAAAGAGCTCTTACTGTATATAAAATATTGTGTATTACTACTTTATAATTTTTAATAAACCAAATTTTATTCTACAAATCACTTAAGAGATAAGTTTGTTTAATAGAACTGTACAACCATACGAATTATTTGCTATTCATTTATTATTAATAATGCCTAAAATGAAAAATAAGAATTATTATTAGTTGTTTTAGATACATTCCTCACAGATCAAGTTACAAGTTAGCGCCCCCGTGGATAGAGTGTCGCCATAAAGCACACAGAAATTCTGCAGCTTATAAAATATATCTGCCGACAAAAGCGGCAAGCTAAAAAGTTATTGAGAATTTCCCAGTGGCAGCAGCTGGTATGAAAAGCTGCAAAAATGGAGAAGCGGCATCGCAAACACTTGCTGCAGACTTAAATCCCTTTTTTCCCCCTTTTCCCCTTTATTTCGCCCTTGCCTCGCATAATGTGGTAGAAAATCTAATCAAAAGATGATGAGGAAAAGAAGGAAATTCCAAGAAAGAAAGTAGTGGCTAACCGTTGTAATACTTCTCGCGATATATAAAGAAATAGTCTCACAAATAATAGTATATTTTGAAGCATTAGATCTTTGCTCTTTGCAGCTTAAACGTAATATAATCTTTTGCTTTTTACCAAATGATTTTAATTGAAACAAATGCCAAACGGAAATTGGAGAATAATATCGTTTGGTCGAGCGAAACCACCAGAGAGTCGTTGTTTTTAAAAGTAAGGCACGAATGTGTTTTCTGATCCTACAACGGGATCTACAGTTGAACGTGTATTCTGAACACTAACAAACATACATGCCACCACCAGGACAAGAACTTGAAGCTTATGGTGCCAAAGTTCTAGCTCTATGACAAAGCTGAAAACTCTCGCGCTTGGCGGCCAAGAACAATAAAGACGGAATAATAACCAAAATATCCTAAAGTGAACGTCTCGATCAGTGCTGCATTATAGAAAATGCCGAAGTATCGAATGCCGGATTAAAGAACACATACTCTATGTATAATAATGTGTATCACTAATTATAATTATCAACAAACAAGATTTTATTCAAAAAATCACTTCAGAAATAGAAATTTATTTTGTTTAACAGAACTGTAGAAACCGTATAAATTAAGCCGTACTGTATCGTGAAACCGTACCGTGCCAAGATCAACAAAGACGGAATCCCAACCAAAATATACTAAAATGAACGGGCTCGATCGGTGCTTGGAAAATGCAGAAACATCGAATGCCGGATTAAAGAACACATACTGTATGTATAATAATGTGTATCACTAATTGTAATTTTCAATAAACCAGATTTTATTCAAAAAACTATTTAAGGAATAAGAATTTATTTTTGTTTAACAGAACTGCAGAAACCGTTCAAATTATTTGGCATTCATTCATTATTTACATCGCCTAAAAAGAAAACAATAAGAGTTATTATTAGTTGTTTTACATATACTTCTCACAGATCAAGTTACAAGTTAATAACCCCGTGGATAGAGTATCGCCATAAAGCACACTAGAAATTCCTGCAGAGGATAAAATATATCTGTCGACAAAAGCAGCAAGCTAAAAAGTTATTGAGAATTCCCCAGTGGCAGCAGCTGGTATGAAAAGCTGCAAAAATGGAAGAGAAGGCATCGCAACACTTGCTGGAGACTTAAATCCCTTTTTTTCCCCATTTTCCGCTTTATTTCGCCCTTGCCTCGGATAATGTGGTAGCAAATCTAATCAAAAGATGATGAGGAAAAGAAGGAAATTCCAAGAAAGAAAGTAGTGGCTAACCGTTGTAGTACTTCTCGCGATATATAAAGAAATAGTCTCACAAATAATAATATATTTTTTTTTTTGAAGCATTAGATCTTCGCTCTGCAGCTGAAACGTAATAATAATCTTTTGCTTTTTTTCCAAACGATTTTAATTGGAATGATAAAAATGGAACAAATGCAAACGGAAATTGGAGAATAATATCGTTTCGACGAGTGAAACCACCAGAGAGTTATTTTTGGTAATAACATGGCAATTTAGGATTTCCAAACTTTGGATTTTTAACATGGCAATATCGGGACCATGGGAGTGACAGATTAGTGATTTTGCCATATTATTGAGAGTTAATATATTTTTAATAATATTGTTGTACCAAATAATCATTGTGTTAATATAGTTATCTTCTTCAATGGTGTGATAGCCCCGTGGTACGCCAAGGTCATCTATCTAAAAACCGATACTGAAACCGATCCCGCTGTGTCAACTAATGGTTTGGTTGCCGCACTATCGTCAATTTGTGCACACTTGCGGCTAATTACACGGGACCTACTGTTAAACGTGAATTCTGAACCACTAACAAACATGCATGCCACCGCCAGGATAAGAACCTGAAGCCTATGGTACAAAAGGCCAAAACGCTAGCCAATTAGCCATCATGCCACTGTCGTGATTTGGTGGCCAAGATCAACAAGAACGGACTTAAAACCAAAATATCCTAAAGTGAACGGCTCAATAAACCAAATTTTATTCAACAAATCACTTAAGGTATAATAATTTATCTTTGTTTCACAGAACTGTAGAAATCATACAAATTATTTGGCATTCATTTAATATTTACATTTCCTAAAACGAAAAATAAGAGTTTGTAATAGTTGTTTTAGATATACTTCTCACAGATCAAGTTGCAAGTTAACAACCCCGTGGATAGAGTGTCGCCATAAAGCACACAGAAATTCTGCAGCGGATAAAATATATCTGTCGACAAAGGCAGCAAGCTAAAACGTTATTGAGAATTCCCCAGTGGCAGCAGCTGGTATGAAAACCTCCAAAAATGTAGGAGCGGCATCGCAACACTTGCTGGAGACTTAAATAACTTTTTTTTCCCCTTTTCCACTTTATTTCGCCCTTGCCTCGGATAATGTGGTAGCAAATCTAATCAAAAGATGATGAGGAAAAGAAGGAAATTCCAAAGAAAGGAAGTAGTGCCTAACCCTTGTAGTACTTCTCGCGATATATAAAGAAATAGTGTCACAAATAATAGTATTTTTTTTTGAAGCATTAGATCTTTGCTCTCTGCAGCTGAAAAACGTAACTTTGTTTCCAAACGATTTTAATTCGAATGCTAAAAATGGAACAAATTGAACAAATGCCAAACGGAAATTAAAGAATAATATCGTTTGGTCGAGCGAAACCACCAGAGAGTTATTTTCTTTTTAATGACATGGCAATTTGGGATTGACAGACTTTGGCTTTTTAACATGGCAATATCGGGACCATGGTGGTGACAGATTAGTAACTTTGCCATATTATTGAGAGTTAATATATTTTTAATAATATTGTTGTACCAAACAATAAATGCGTTAATATAGTTATCTTTTTCAGTGGTGTGATAGCGCCATGGTTAGCCAAGGTCATGTATCTAAAAACCGATTGCAAAACAGATCCCGCTGTGTCAACTATTTGGTTTGGTTGTCGCACTATCGTCAATTTGTGCGCACTTTAGTCTAATTACACTGGGACCTACTGTTAAGCGTGAATTCCGAACCACGAACAAACATACATTCCACCGCCAAGTTTAGAACCAGAAGCCTGTGGTACCAAAGACCAAAGCCTTAGTCAATTAGCCATCAGGCCACTATCGCGACTTGGCGGACAAGTTCCACAAAGACGGAAACCAAACCAAAATATCCTAAGGTGCACGGCTCGATCAATGCTGCATTATAGAAAATGCCGAACCATGGAATGCTGGATTAAAGAGAGCTTACTTTATATATAACATTGTGTATCACTATTTTAGAATTTTCAATAAACCAGATTTTATTAAAAAACTCACTTTAAATATGAGAATCAATCTTTGTTTAACAGAACTGTATAAACCATACAAATTATTTGTCAGTCATTCATTATTAATAATGGCTAAAATGAAAAAATAAGAGTTATTATTAGTTGTTTTAGATACACTTCTCACAGAACAAGTTACAAGTTAACAACCCCGTGGATAGAGTGTCGCCATAAAGCACACCAGAAGTTCTGCAGCTTATAAAATATATCTGCCGACAAAAGCAGCAGGATAAAAAGTTATTGAGAATTCCCCAGCGGCAGCAGCTGTTATGAAAAGCTGCAAAAATGGAGGAGCGGCATCGCAACACTTGCTGGAGACTTAAATCCCTTGTTTCCCCCTTTTCCCCTTTATTTCGCCCTTGCCTCGGATAATCTAATCTAATCAAAAGATGATGAGGAAAAGAAGGAAATTCTAAGAAAGAAAGAAAGTAGTGGCTAACTGTTGTAGTACTTTTCGCTATATATAAGGAAATAGTCTCAAAAATAATAGTATTTTTTTTAAACATTAGATCTTTGCTCTTTGAAGCTGAAACGTAATATAATCTTTAGCTTTTTTTTTTCAAACGATTTTAATTGGAATGATAAAAATGGAACAAATGACAAACGGAAATTGGAAAACAATATCGTTTGGCCGAACGAAACCACCAGAGAGTTATTTTTGGTAATATTAAAATTTTAATATCATTTCAAGTGTTCTTTTTCGTTGTATTTAAAAGTAACGATAAGGCACGATAGGTTTTTCTGATCCAATACCCAAAATTAAAGTTTTTCTCTCTCTCGTGAATCTATTCGTAATTGTTTTGCAATTAATGTCGAAATTTGAAGTGATATTAAATTTCTTTTCGAACATGTATCCATAATTTTTTTTCTTGTTGTATAAAAGTCAAATGTCTGCATTTGCATAAAAATGATATGAAACATTCTAAATGGTAAATAAGTTTAAATAAAATGTTTCAAATTTATTTTTCTATTATTTTTTTCAAAGAAGAAAAATTTTCAGCTTGCAAAAATAACATATCTGACAAAAGTGTTTAGATTATTTATTTTCACAAAGCAACGAATTTTATACGGACAAAAAAAATTACTTTTGATTGTTATTGTTTTGCAACTTTTTCATTCATCAATTACAATTGTTATTAGCATAAAATCAATGTGTTTAAATATTTTAACCGAAGTTTTTCCTTTAATATTCAGAAATATTTTTCTATTTTATTTTTTGAAGTAACATGTTTATAAATATGGCATAAGCATAAAATATATATGTCACATATCATAGCATAAAATGTACAATGTAAAAGTTAATTATTTTGTGAATATCAAAACCAACAATAATACTTAGTTGAACATCAAAAGAGCACTTTTGTGACTATTAAAAAAGTCACAAAATAACTAAATTAGTATAAAATGCACAATGTAAAAGTTTATTTTGTCAGCTTAAAAACCAATGATATTACTTAAATGAACCTCTAAATTGCACTTAATTAGTGGACTATTAAAAATGTAGACCGCAAAAAATGTCACAAAGGATCTTAATTAGTATAAAATGCACAATGTAAAAGTTTAATTACTTTGTGAGCTTAAAAACCAATAATAATATTTAAATGAACATCAAAAATGCACTTTTGTGACTATTAAAAATGTCACAACGGATCTAATTTAGTATAATTATTATTGCTTGTCTAGTAGGAGTGCTATCAAAGCTGGCCCATTTTCAGAAAAGAATTTACCTTTAAGAAAACTTCTACATTTTTAAAACATACCTTATTTTTTTACAATAGGTGAAAGTAATTGCACCATTAACAATAGCATGTACAGCATTTTGGTAACTCAGATTAAAATACTTATTCAAATATTTGTCAGAAATCTGTTTAATATTTATATACTTTGACTGCAACATCAACTAACAAAATAGAAGCATAAATTTATATTAGATTTCTTATTTTAAAATTCTTCATAAAATAAAAATAAATTTCAATAGAATTCTAAATGTTTCCGTATATTAAAGTAAAAGAATATAAAATATATTCAAGTAAATATATAAATTATCATTAAAGCTTTGGAAAACAAAGCACAAGAAAACAATCTTTAAGTAGACAATCCATTCCATGGTCAACAGTTTTGTTCTGACCTTGTCAAATGCATAGAAGGGATTGGTCCATTTTGTGATTTTGTTATGTCTGTTTTTATTTTATGTAATATTTCTGTTTGGCAATTTCTTCCTACTGCCTTTGTTGTGTATACTTCTTCTTATGTACTTACTTTATCTTATTATAGTATAAATTTAGTTTTTCATTATGCTGTAAGCTTTTTTTCTTTGTGGAACAAGAGGTGATTATGCCGAACCATCGAATGCCAGATTAAAGAGCACTTACTGTATATATAATAATGTGTATCACTATTTTATAATTTTCAATAAACCAGATTTTATTCAAAAAAATCACTTAAGGAATAAAAATATATTTTTGTTTAACATAACTGTATAAACCATACAAATTATTTGGCATTCATTTATTATTTATATTGCCTAAAAGGAAAAATAAGATGTTTTAGATACACTTCTCGCAGGTCAAGTTGCAAGTTAACAACCCGTGGATAGAGTGTCGCAATAAAGCACACAGAAATTTTGCAGCGGATAAAATATATCTGTCGACAAAAGCAGCAAGCTAAAAAGTTATAGAGAATTCCCCAGTGGCAGCAGCTGGTATGAAAAGCTGCAAAAATGGAGAAGCGGCATCACAACACTTGCTGGAGACTTAAATCCCTTTTTTCCCCCTTTTCCCCTTTATTTCGCCCTTGCCTCGGATAATGTGGTAGCAAATCTAATCAAAAGATGATGAGGAAAAGAAGGAAATTCCAAGAAAGAAAGAAAGTAGTGGCTAACCGTTGTAGTACTTCTCGAGATATATAAAGAAATAGTCTCAAAAATAATAGTATATTTTTTGAAGCATTAGATCTTTGCTCTTTACAGCTGAAACGTAATAATTTTCTGCTTTTTTTTACCAAACGATTTTATTTGGAATGATAAAAATGGAACAAATGCCAAACGGAAATTGGAGAATAATATCGTTTGGTCGAGCGAAACCACCAGAGAGTTATTTTTGGTAATATTAAAATTTTAATATCATTTCATGTGTTCTTTTCGTTGTTTTTAAAAGTAAGGCACGATATGTTTTTCTGATCCTAGAACGGGACCTACTGTCTAACGTGGATTCTGAACCACTAATAAACATACATGCCACCGCCAGGATAAGAACTTGAAACTTATGGTGACAAAGCTCTAGTTAAAGCTCTATGCCAAAGCTCGAAGCTCTCGCGACTTGGCGGCCAAGATCAACAAAGACGGAATCCCAACCAAAGTATCCAAAAGTGAACGCCTTGATCGGTGCCGAATTATAGAAAATGCCGAAGCATCGAATGCCGGATTAAAGAACGCTTACAATACAATACATTTAATGATGTGTATTACTATTTTATAATTTTCAATAAGCCAGATTTTATTCAAAATGCAATTAAGAACAAGAATTCATCTTTGCTTAATAGAGCTGTAGACAACAAACAAATTATTTGGCATTGATTTATTAATTATATTGCCTAAAATGAAAAATAAAGTGTTTTAGATATACTTCTCGCAGATCAAGTTACAAGTTACCAACCCCGTGGATGGAGTGTCGCAATAAAGCACACCAAAAATTCCTGCAGAGGATAAAATATATCTGTCGCAAAAGAGCAAGCTAAAAAGTTATTGAGAATTCACCAGAGGCAGCAGCTGGTATGAAAAGCTGCAAAAATGGAGGAGCGGCATCACAACACTTGCTGGAGACTTAAATCCCCTTTTTTTTTCCCTTTTCCCCTTTATTTCGCCCTTACCACGGATAATGTGGTAGCAAATCTAATCAAAAGAATGTGAGGAAAAGAAGGAAATTCCAAGAAAGAAAGTAGTGGCTAACGGTTGTAGTATTTCTCGCGATATATAAAGAAATAGTCTCACAGATAATAGTATTTTTTTGAAGCATTAAATCTTTGCTCTTTACAGCTAAAACGTAATAATCTTTTGCTTTTTTTTTCCAAACGATTTTAATTGGAATGATAAAAATGGAACAAATGCCAAACGGAAATTGGAGAATAATATCGTTTGGTCGAGCGAAACCACCAGAGAGTTATTTTTGGTAATATTAAAATTTTAATATCATTTCATGTGTTCTTTTCGTTGTTTTTAAAAGTAAGGCACGATATGTTTTTCTGATCCTAGAACGGGACCTACTGTCTAACGTGGATTCTGAACCACTAATAAACAATGGAATTACCGCCAGGATAAGAACTTGAAGCTTATGGTGCCAAATCTCTAGTTAAAGCTCTATGCCAAAGCTGTAAGCTCTCGCGACTTGGCGGACAAGATCAACAAAGACGGAATCCCAACCAAAATATCCTAAAGTGAACGACTCGATCGGTGCTGCATTATATAAAATGCCGAACCATCGAATGTCGACTAAAGAGCGCTTATTGTATATGTAATAATGTGAATTACTTCATTATAAGTTTCACTAAACCAGTTTTTATTCTACAAATCGTTTAAGATATAAAAATTTATCTTTATTTAACAAAACTGTAGAAACCATACAAATCAAGCCGTACCGTATCGTGAAACCGTGACGTGCCAAGATCAACAATGACGGAATCCCAACAAAAATATCCTAAAGTGAACGGCTCGATCGGTATCGTATTATAGAAAATGCCGTAGCATCGAATGCCGCATTAAAGAGCACTTACTGTATATATAATGTTATCACTATTTTATAATTTTAATAAACGAGATTTTATTAAAAGAAATCACTTAAGTAGCAGTAGGAATCATACAAATTATTTGGCATTCGTTTATTATTTACATTGCCTTTAATGAAAAATAAAAGATTTATCATTAGTTCTTTTAGATATACTCCTCACAGATCAAGTTGCAATTTAACAAACCCGTGGATAGAGTGTCGCCATAAAGCACACAGAAATTCCTGCAGCGGATAAAATATATCTGTCGACAAAAGCAGCAAGCTAAAAAGTTATTGAGAATTTCCCAGTGGCAGCAGCTGGTATGAAAAGCTGCAAAAATGGAGGAGTGGCATCGCAACACTTGCTGGAGACTTAAATCCCCTTTTTTTCCCTTTTATTTTGCCCTTGCCTCGGATAATGTGGTAGCAAATCTAATCAAAAGATGATGAGGAAATTCTAAGAAAGAAAGTAGTGGCTAACGGTTGTAGTACTTCTCGCGATATATAAAGAAATAGTCTCACAAATAATAGTATTTTATTTTAAGCATTAGATCTTTGCTCTCTTTGATCTTTGATCTGAAACGTAATATGATCTTTTGCTTTTTTTTTCAAACGATTTTAATTGCAATGATAAAAATGGAACAAATGCCAAACGGAAATTGGAGAATAATAACTTTTGGTCGAGCGAAACCACCAGAGAGTTATTTTGGGTAATATTAAAATTTTAATATCATTTCAAGTGTTCTTTTTCGTTGTTTTTAAAAAGTAACGATAAGGCACGATATGTTTTTCTGATCCAATACCCAAAATTAAAGTTTTTCTCTCTCTTGAATATTTTTCGTAATTGTTTTGCAATTAATATCGATATTGGAAGTGATATTAAATTTCCTTTCGAACTTCTATCCATAATTGTTTTTCTTTTTGTATAAAAGTCGAATGGCTGCATTTGCATAAAAATGATATAAAACATTCTTAATGGTAAATAAGTTTTAATAAACTGTTTAAAATATTCTATTCTGCTTTTAGAAGAAGAAACATAGACAGTTTGCAAAATTAACATTATTGACTACCGTGTTTTGATTATTTATTTTCAAAAAGCAACTAATTTTATAGAGACAAAATTACTTTGATTTGTTATTGTTTTGTAACTTTTCCATTCATCAATTATAATTGTTATTAGGATAAAATCAATATGTTTAAATGTTTTAACTAAATTTTTTACTTTAATATTCAGTAGTATTTTTCTATTTTATTTTTAAAAAAGCATGCTTATAAATATGTCTCAGCATTTTCATAGAATAAAATACATCATGTAAAAGCTTAAAAACTAATAATAATATTTAAATGAATATCAAAAGTGCATTTTTGTGACTAGAAAAATGTCACAAAAAATCTAAATTAGTATAAAACACACAACGTAAAAGTTTATTTTGTGAACATAAAAACCAATAAGAATACTTAAATGATCATTAAAAGTGCACTTTTGTAATTATTAAAAATGTTTCAATAATTACAAAAGTGCATTAAAATTAAATTAGGATAATTATTATCGCTTGTATAGTAGGAGTGCTATCAAAGGTAGCACAATTTTAGAAAATTTAAGAATTTAACTTTAAAGAGTACGAGCACATTTTTTACACATAGTTTATTTTTTACATTATGTGAACGTAACGTAACGGCTGATGTTTTGTTGCCAGGGCAGGGGTCGGCAACCTGCGGCTCTTTGGTTGTGAAACTGCGGCTCTTTAGTTCCATACGCAAATATTATTTATTTTATCAAAAAAAAAAAAAAAAAAAAAAAAAAAAAAAATTTAAAATCGTTCTGAATCGATTAACGAGGAATCTGAAGAACTGTTTCGTGATTTCAAAACAAACCAGAAATCTTGAAAAAAATCAAAGATTCGCCACTATCCGCTAAAACAGTACAAGATAGAATAGCTAAAATATCTTCAAATGTAACATATTTGCAGGTCGAAGTTATTCAATTTTCTTCTGCCTTATCATTGGCTATAGATGAGTCTTGCGACATAAAAGACACGGCATAAGTTGCCCTTTTTGTCAGGTATATGTCTTCCCAAGGTCCAAAAGAAGAATTTATAAGATTGCTACCGTTCTCGGGACAAACTAGAGGGGAAGATATAGCGAATGCCGTGCAAAAATGCCTTGAAGACAATAAGATCGATTTAAATAAAATCGTTTCAATAGCAACTGATGGAGCCAGAAGTATGACAGGAAAAAATAAAGGGGCAACAACGATTCTTCAGAGCAAAATAAACCACGAAATTCTTACGTTTCACTGCATAATACACCAAGAAGCGCTTTGTGCCCAAACATTTCCGGCCAAAATAGTTAAGGTCATGAATTTGGTAATCAAGATTGTTAACAGCATCTTGTTAAAAGCACTCTACCATCGTCAGTTTAAAGAATTCTTAAACGAAATGGAGACTCAGTATTCCGACCTCCTTCTTCACAATAAAGTGCGATGGCTTTCCAAAGGTAAGGTGTTGAAACGTTTTGCTTTGTGCTTGAATGAAATAAATACATTCCTAAATAAAAAAGGCTTTAATCACCCTGAGTTAGAGAACGGCAAATGGTTGCAAAAATTTTACTTTATGGTGGATATCACAGCGAAATTAAATGAGCTGAATCTAAAACTGCAAGGAAAGGGAAACCCAGACTATGTTTTGGTAGAAGAATTGGTTTGTTTTGAAGAAAAATTAATTCTTTTGGCAGAAGATATTCAGAGCGGCATATTACTTCATTTTCAATTTCTAAAGCAATATCATGATAAAACTAGTGCAACTGTTGACACGAGGTACTTCAGCACAATTATAAAAAAAAAAAAAAAAAAAAAGATGAAATTTGAGCAATTTTTGCTGATAGATTTGAGCAATTCAAAACCAACAAAACCACTCTAGCATTTATAGTAAATCCTCTCAACACAAATAGTAACGAAATCCACATTGAGCCATTTGGAATTGATACTGGATCTCTAGAAATGCAATTGATCGATTTAAAAAGTAAACATTGTGGAGTGGAAAATTTACAGAGTTGAAAAGCAAGTTGGAATAGTTGGAGGTCCAGAAATGTATGTACGTAACCCAACAAAAGTGGACAACTTTAAAAGAAATGCCGCGAGTTGAGGCACTTATATTCGACGCTTGGAATAGTCTTCCAGATTGCTACAGTGAGGTGAAGAAGTTGGCATTTGGAGTGCTGACTATCTTCGGATCGACATATTCGTGCGAGCAAGCGTTCTCTTGCTTGAATATAATTAAAAGTAAAGTAAGAAGCCAAGTAACAAATGAAAATTTAGAGTCGTGTTTGAAACTTAAAGCAACAAGTTATTAGCCAAATTTATCCAAACTTTCTAAAACCATGCAAAGCCAATGCTCCCATTGAATTTGTTTGCTGAAATGTATGTCATTGAAGTACAAGTTAGTGTTGTCAGTAAATGTTTAATTGTTTTAATTTTTTACTTAAATAATAAGCAATTATCTAACAATGAATAAATAGAATGATATAATGAATAAATAGATATGTTTTCTTATGAATAAATGGATTAGTTTTTTTTATCAAAAAATTTTATTTATGCGAGTACTAACAGGTGGGCTAGTATTATTAAATCGGCGCTACTAGTATTAAATCCATATGAGTTTTAGTTAGCCCTAACCTTCAAAAGACACGTGGATAAATGTGACAGCTGTTGCACTATTAGTATGTGAGTTATAGCATTTTTAGTGAAGCAACTTTAAATAAAAAATACTATTGAAAAAAAATACTATTGAAGCCAAGGCTCGGTTTGATAACCATTATTCGGACTTGACTTTGCACCAGAAAAATCAACCGTAGAGAAGTGGTTTGCTAAATTTAAATAAGGCGAAATGATCACCGAGGACGATGCACGCAGTGGACGCCCCAAAGAGGCTGTTACCGACGAAAACATCAAAAAAGTCCACAAAACAATTTCTGATAACCGTAAAATAAAGTTGATTGAGATAGCTGAGACCCTAAAGAAATCAAAGGAACGTGTTAGACATATCGTGAATGAATATTTGGATATGCAAAAGCTCTATGCAAAGTGGGTGCCGCGCGAGCTCACAATCGACCAAAAACAACAACCAATTGATGATTCTAAGCAGTGTTTGGAGCTATTCAATCGTAATAAACCCGAATTTTTGCGTCGATATGTGACAATGGATGAAACATGGCTCCATCATTTCACACCGGACTCCAATCGACAGTCAGCCGAGTAGACTGCACGCTATGAACACTAAAAATGCTGTAACTTCATTAAAAATGCTATAACTCGCATACTAATAGCGCAACAGCTATCAAATTTATACACGTGTCTTTTGAAGTTGAGGGCTAACTAAAAATCATATGGATTTTATACTAGTAACGCCATCTATGTGTTAGTCTACGAACCTTTCAGCCCACCTGTTATTTATTGTTGGCAAGAAAACATTTTGTGGCTCTTTAAAAACTTTGAAATTTGTAAATTGACATTTTTGGCTTTTCCGACTCGAAAGGTTGCCGACCCCTGGCCTAGGGTGATGTTTTGTGTGTACCCTGCTACCCTGTACCTCCTTATCATAATTTTTAATATGAGACATAATTTTTAGAAAAGTTCAATAAACTTAAAAATATTTAAATGAAATAAATTTAAGAGAGCACATGCTCTGTAAAGAAAATAAAAATAAATAATTAGGATTAGTAATATAAAATAACCAAAAATTTAATTATAATTTATAATAATAAATATAAGCAGCAATGAGAAAAAATAATTAGCCTGTTACTTGTATCTTGTTACTGATGATGATCAAAAAGAAGAAATGAAAGAAAAGAGATCAGAGTTTGTCTGTAAACAACGCAGCGAAAAGTTCGACGCCGAAATGACCTGGACTCAGTATGTGAAAATGATTGCACGATTAACAATAGCATGTAAAGTGGTCATAACATTTTGGTAACTCAAAATAAAATATTTATTCAAATATTTGTCAGAAATCTGTTTAATATTTATAGACTTTTATTGCAACATCAACTAACAAAATAGCAGCATAAATTTTTTATATTAGATTTCTTCTCATTTTAAAATTTTTCATAAAATATATATAAATTTCAATGGAATTCTAAATGTTTCCGTACATTAAAGTAAGAAAATATATTAAAGCAACAAATTATGCTTTATTTTCCAAAGCTTTAATAATAACAAAATACTCTTTAAGTAGACAATTCATTTCATGGCCAGGAAAGGTCAACTTTTGTTCTGACCTTGTCAAGTTCATCGAAGCGTTTGGACCTTTTTGTGATTCTGTTATGTCTGTATTTATTTGATGTAATTTTTCTGTCTGGGATTTATTTTGTACTAATGCCTTAGTTGTGAATACTTATTTTTATGTACTTACTTTATGTTATAATTGTATGAATTTTGTTTTTCATTCACATTTTGTAAGCTTGTTCTTTGTGGAAAAAGAGGTGATTATTTTAAGTTTCAAATAAAAAATAATATATAAGTACCAATATGAAAAACAAATCTCGTTTAGAAATTATTACGTGATTACATCAGCATGACCATTTTCTTTTCTTTTTACATCTTATTTGTGCTATTTAATTGCATTTCAAAAAGTGTAACACTATGTTCTCAAAAACAGGCAGCTGTCTAGTAAATTTCAAGCCTATTGAAATGGTACTGAAGAATTCAATATCGAAGCGTGAGAAAAAAGTGAAGCATTTCCTAGTCAACAGTTTTGATTTAACCTTGTCAAGTACATCGAAACGATTGGGCCTTTTTTGTGATCCTCTGTATTTATTTGATGCAATTTTTCTGTCTGGGATTTATGTTGTACTAATGCCTTTGTTGTGAATACTTCTTTTTATGTACTTATTTTATGTTATTATAATTTAAATTTTATTTTTCATTATGTTGTAAGCTCTTTGTGGAACAAGAGGTGATTATTTTAAGTCTCAAATAAAAAATAAATAAGTAGCAATAAGAAAAAAAATAACATCTAGAAATTGTTATGAGATTACATAAGTACAAGTATATCCATTCGACATCAATGTGCCCATTTTATTTGTGTTATTTAATTGCGTTGCAAAAAGTATAACACCATGCTCTCAAAAAGAGGCAGCTGTTTGTAAACTTCAAGCTTTTTGGATCTGTTGAAATGCACTCAACAATCCAATACTGAAGCGTGAGAAAAGCGTGAAGCATTTTCTGGTCAACAGTTTTGTTTTGATCTTGTCAAGTAAATCGAAACGATTGGGACTTTTTGCCCTTGATTATATTTATTTGATGTAATATTTCTCTCTGGCATTTGTTTTGTGCTAATGTCTTTATTGTGAAAACTTCTTCTTATGTACTTACTTTATGTTATTATTGTATAAATTTTATTTTTCATTCTCATTTTGTGAACTTGTTCTTTGGGGAACAAGAGGTGATTATTTTAAGCTTCAAATAAATAATAAATAAATACCAATAAGAAAAAAAAATCTCGTTTAGAAATTATTATGTGATTACAACAGTATATCCATTTGACATCAATGTGCCCATTTTATTTGTGTTATTTAATTGCATTGCAAAAAGTAAAACAACATGCACTCAAAGAGAAGCGTTTTGGATCTATTGAAACGCACTCAACAGTCCAATATCAAAGTGTGAAGCATTTCCTGATCAACAGTTTTATTTTGATCTTGTCAAGTACATCGAAGGGATTCGTCCATTTTGCGATTATGCTATGTCTGCATTTATTTGATGTAATGTTTCTGTCAAACATTTATTTTGTGCTATTGCCTTTGTTGTGAATACTTCTTTTTATGTACTTACTTTATGTTATTATTGTATAAATTTTGTTTTCCATTATATAGTAAGCGTATTATTTGGGTAACAAGAGCTGATTATTTTAAGCTTCAAATAAAAAATAAATAAGTAGCAATAAGAAAAAAAATAACATCCAGAAATTATTGAGTATATCCATTTGACATCAACGTGCCCATTTTATTTCTGCTATTTAATTGCATTGCAAAAAGTATAACACTATGCTCTCAAAAAAGAGGCAGCTGTCTTGTAAATTTCAAGCGTTTTGGATCTATTGAAATGCACTTAACAGTCCAATGGGGAAGCGTGAGAAAAACATGAAGCATTTTACTGACACACAAAAAGCACCCAACGTGGCAGGTATTCTTATCCGATTCGTAATTCCTTTATTAAGGCTCGTTCCCACCGAGGCGAGAGACGTGAAGATGCAAGAGGCAAGCGACCAAATTTTTTCGACCCCTTCACAGCGAAACGTCAGAAATAGCATTACGCATAGTGAAAAACCGCTTGAAGTTGAAAGTTGGGCTACTCCACGCGGCGAACTGCAAACCGGTTTCAGGCGACCGCGGTGACGTCAAATTTTGGTCGCTTGCATCTTGTCGCCTTGGTGAGCACGAGCCTTTAAGCGGCTATATTTGCCCACACATTCCACCCTCTATGTCATCCACTCCACTTTTCAAGTCCTTCTCTTGTGGCAAACATTACTCCTTCGAGATATAGAGATCCCTGAGGTATACTTGAGTTGACAGCCACAACGCAAAATAACTAGAATGGTGAACGAACGAGAAAAAAATATATCGGTTACTTTAGCCCCTAGGCTTTTTAAAAAAGGAACGCGAAAATAATAAAGAAGAAGAGAGCACAGAGCTCTCCACTGCCTAGCTAGGATTCAATTTCTCACCCCTTGTTTAAGTTCCCGGTTTCTGAAGTGGTCTCTGGAAAGGCGGGAAAAATACAAAAGAAGGTCTTTGTGGACAAAATCCCATTAAAAAAAATCGCTTGAGGTCTTCCTAAAAGCTGGAAGGCCGTCACATGGAAGAAAGAAGCGATGATGAAAATCTTTTTATTCCCACTTTTAGCTTTTGTTTTGGCATCATTTTCTTTTCTTTCCTTACATATTTTTTCGCGGGAACACTTTTCTTTTCTATTCTTTTCTTTTTTTTTTTCTTTCTTTCTTTTCCCCCTTTCCTTCCTTTCTTTCATGAAGAGAGTATTTGTACCCTTCTGGGTTGATGAAGAAGGAGATGAAGATTGGTAGCGAGTCTTATAGGTTGCGATTATCGCCAAGTTCGAATGCTAAAGAAATCTGGCAATGAATGAGAAGAAATCTGCGAGATAAATCGTTCTTGTACCATTGTGATTTCTGACGTCTTTTGGGAGATAGATTGTGCGTAATATGCTGCGATTGAATTTATCATTTCTTATCATTCAGCCTCGAATAGCGCCATATTGTTGTTTGTATGCCAGAATTGTTCGAGTTCTGTCTTGTTTAAAGATCGAACGATAAAAATACCACTTTATTTTCTTTCGGTTTTACAGGGAGTTTTAACCATTCTCGTTACTTTCCGCTTTAAAACATAAAAAAAAAGTTAAATAAAAATGTATAGTTACTTTTGCTATACTGATTTTACCAGAGATTAAAATTTTGTCTCCAAAAAAACCAAAAAAACAAATAGATAATAAACATATAAGGTAATAAGTATTAAAAGCATTGTTAAAAATAAATTCCAATTTAAAATTAGAAAATAGTATAGAAGAAAGGTCTTATGGCGAACACGTTTGTTTGATTTATCATATAATTATAAGTACCTTAATAAAAAGTTTATTTTAATTTACTTTTTTATTACAAATGGCTTTTACATACAAATGATTTCATACATACTTTTTTCATTACATATAGAAGAATAGTTTTTAGTTTCTGATATCATGAAGATGGACATGAAAATTGATAAGTCTTATAGAAAGCTAAAACTAATGAGACCCAAGACCCCACTTTAAAGTATTAAAGCATTGTTAAAATTAAATTTCAATGTAAAAATTGAAAAATAGTATAGAAGGAAGATTTTTTTTGCTAAAACATTAATGAGATGTTACATAGAATTTTATAAATTTCAAATGTTTTTGCTCTTGGTTCCTCAATAATATTTCTGACGTTGTTTAAGTACAACGTGTTACGTGTACGTGTTTTTTTTAATTTAGCCTGAAATAGTTTTAAAAATTCAAGTACCTTAATAGAAAGTTTATTTAAATTTATTTTATTTATTACAAATTTTAATAGAAGGATAGTTTTTAGTTTCTGATATCATGAAAAAGGACATGAAAATTGGTAGGTCTTATAGAAAGCTAAGACTAATGAGATCTGAGTCCAAAGTTAGGTATAAGATATAACGTATAAGGTAATAAGCATTAAAGCAATGTTAAAAATGAATTTTAATTTAAAAATTAAAAATTAGTATATAGAGAAGTTTTTATGTGATTTCACATCTAATTTTATAAATTTCAAATGTTTTTGCTGTTAGTTCCTCAATGATATAATAATATTAGTTAGAAACAATTCCAAATGCTAATTTACAATTTTATTATTGCTATAAATAGCCATTTTATTTTGTTCCCGAAGAAATCGTGGGGAATTTTTTTTTGTAAGCAATCAGTGTACAGCATGACTAGAATTCAAAACAATAGGTTGTTTAAGTTGAAGTAAGATTTTAAAAATTGTGTGAAAATCAGCTTGAAAAATTGATTTCAAGTAAATTTTAAATGATATTAAAAAAAAGAATGTGTTCTTTAACATTTGGCGATTTTAAAAATTCGATTTTTATAATGATGGATCAACAATACAAACTTGAAATTATATAAAAATTATTATTCTCCGTCTTAACATGCCTTTTTATGCTTTTACGTGTGCATGATACGTAGAATATCACGCACTTATTATAATTTTTAATGTAAGTTTTTTGTGCATATTAATTTGTAGACAAATTTAATGTATTGTTTATGATCTGTACAAGTATGGAAAGAAGTGTTTCATGCTAAAACATTTACATATGATGCTTTAAATTTCAAATGTTTTTGCTTTTAGTAACTCATTATTATTTCTGGCATTTTAAAAACATTTATCAAAAAATATTCCAAGTGTTTCTTGAGTATCTTATCATAATCACGGATTTATTATTCCTTATTTTATATGTATGCATCAATTTTAATCTCAAAACCTTTCTTTTAAATATTTTTAACAAAGATGTTATTTCCAATAAAGTTTTTCTTATCTAAATCTATTATTACTAAAAATTTCAATATAGTACCACTTTTTTGGAGCAATTTTAAAAGTAGATTTTCCTTCATGTTAAAAACAGGAAATATTTTCAAACCTTAACTTGTATGCAAGAAATTATTTGAAATTCATTTTAAAAGACAATAAAGTTCGAAAGCAAAGTAAAATTTACTTTTTTTTTGTCAAAGAAATGATTTTGAAAAAATCGATCAATCAATTTTATATTAAATTGTCAATCCATTTCCATCTGAAGCAAATGTCTTTCACTGGTCTTCTATTAAAGCTTTATGAGCAATGCAATAGCCACTGGATACCTTCTTTCACTATATTTGATCAATGCCATTGAAGTGAATGGAATCTAGTCGCATTTTTTTCCGGTAAAAAGGATATTTTTCAGAGGGTTTGGCAAACGAACAGAATGCCATGCATCAAAAAAGAAGGCAGCCTTCCTACCTTGCTGGTTTTTTTCAATTTAGTACCACTTTTAATTGAGCAAATTTAAAATTAGATTTTTCCTTCAAATTGAAAACAACTAAAAATTTAATAGTTACCTTATCTTGTATGCTAGAAAATATTCAGAAATTCGTTTTAAAAGACAATAAAATTCAGAGAAAAAGTCAAATTTTCCAGTCAAATAATTGATTTTCAAAAAAATATATAATTCAATTTTATATTTTAATTATCAATCCATTTCCATCTGAATCAAATAGCTTTCACTGGTCTTCTAGTAATCTATCTATTTTCATTTCTTCCATTAATCTATTTCACTGGAATTTTCTTAGAATATTTTAATTTAGTACCACTTTTTTTGGAGCCGTTTTTTCCTTCATGTTAAAAACAGCAAATATTTTCAAACCTTATCTTGT